>MU223590.1:2588692-2599892 GCA_018584345.1 Thuja plicata
TCAAACCATACAAAGACTTCTTTAATCTGAAAACCAAAGAATCTTTACCTTTTTGAATATAGTGCTCAGGCTGTGACATATAGATCTCTTCCTCCAAATCACCATGAAGGAAAGTTGTCTTCACATCCATCTGTTCTACCTCTAAATAATACAATGCTGCTAGAGTTAACATAAATCTAATGGATGTAAGATTTGCAATAGGAGAGAATATTTCACCATAATCAATTCCCTCCACCTGTGAATACCCTTTTGCAACCAATCTAGCCTTGTACCTCTCAACACTGACATCTGCATATAATTTCTTCTTAAACACCCATTTGCTTCCAACAGGTTTCCATCCTTTAGGCAAAGGTACTAGATCCCAAGTTTTGTTCTTCTCCAATGAAGTCATCTCATCATCCATGGCCTCAATCTAGGAACCTTCATCTTCCATACCTATAGCCTCTTTCACAGATCTAGGCTCATCAGTGTTTGTAATAAAGGCATAAGCACAACTAGAATCTAACATAGAAAATCCAAACCTCTCTGGCTGCTTTATTTCTCTCATGGATCTCCTCAAGGGTTGAGGTTGAGGTTATTCTACCTCTTCTTCTAAATTTTTAGAGTTGCTAAAGCTCTCCTCATCATCATATCCATCACATTCTCTCTGTTTAGTCTTCTCAGGGGTAGGAGGCAACTAAAAAACATCTTCTTTCATTTCTTTTTCATCTAGCTATAGAAAAATAGGAGAAGGTGTTAGCTCTCTAAAAATAACATTTCTGCTATACAACACCTTACCAATCACAAGATCCCAAAGCTTGTATCCTTTCACACCAATGCTATAGCTGGTGAAGATACATTTTACAACCTTGTTTTCCAACTTAGATCTTCTCTCCTTAGGCACATATGCATAAGCTTCACAACCAAAAATATGAAGATGTCTAACTGAAGGCTTCTTACCAAACCACACCTCCAAGGGTGTCTTACTAACAAGAGCTGATGTAGGAGATCTATTAACTATATAGAAAGAAGTGGCCATAGCTTTAGCCCAAAACCTTTGTTCAAGGTCAACTCCACTAAGCATACTCCTAGCCTTCTCCATCAGTGTCCTATTCATTCTTTCTGCAACTCCATTTTGTTGTGGGGTATAAGGAGTTGTCTTATGCCTCTCGATCCCTCATTCTTTATAGAACTATTCAAACTTTGCCAAACAAAACTCACCACCATTGTCAGTTCTCACACACTTAATTCTTTTACCAGTCTGATTCTATACATGAGCTTTTAAATTCCTTGAACCAACTGAAAAATTGTGTCTTTCTTTTAAGGAAATAAATCCATGTCCTTCTATTGTAATCATCTATAAAAGATACAAAATATACAGATTTGGAGAGTGAAGGAACTTTAACAGGACCAAACACATCCAATAGATAAGATCCAAAATACTAGAAGACTTGTGAGAGCTTGAGTAAAACTAAACATGATTTTACTTACCATAAACACAGTTTTCACAAAATTTGAACTCGAGACTACAATCATTTAACCCCTCAATGAGGTTTTTATTTTTTACGGTTCTGAGACCCTTCTCACCAATGTGGCCAAATCTCATATGCCACAACATTGTCTTTTCTATAGGAAGTTTGCCTTCCAAACTATTAGCACCCTTAGGTACACTTGTTGCACTACCATCAGAACCCATTATGATAGACTTCTTCACTGCTAGTTCAGATGGTGGAGATGAAATGATTGTTTCTCTCTTCCTTGAGATAGAAGAACTATTGCACTGTGAAGTGCAAGCATCCAACTGAAATAGGGTACCTCTGCTAGTACCTTTCACAAGCACTATAGCTCCTCTAATCATTTTGCATCCATCTTTCAAAAAAAACAACGTGCACACCTGCGTCATTCAACATACTTATAAATAACAGGTTTCATGCCAAACCTAGGATGTGCATTACCCTGTTGATCTCCTTTACTCATCCATTAGGGAATCTGATAGTGACTCTTCCTCGTCCAACTATCTCTAGGTGAGAATCATCACCTAGGTATACCTTTCCACCATCAAACTCCTCATACTTTGAGAACCAACTTTGATCTCTAGTTCATGTGAAAAGAAGTGCCTGATTCAATCAACAACACATCATCAGATGCATGAGTGGCCAAGGCTGCAACAAAAGCATCGCCATCTTCTTGAGATTTTTTTAGAATTTGAATCTGGGATTTTCTTCTTCTTCTTTGGCTCTTTGCAGTCCTTATGGAAGTGCCCAGTCTTACTACAGTTCCAACATGTTACCTTAGACTTTCCAAGAGTCTTAGATTTCCCACGGGATTTAGATCTACCCTTTTCAGACTTATTGTCATTTTTCTTTCCTCTGTCTTTGGATCTACCATGAACAACAAGGGCTTCCTTGGTTGAATCAAAAGTATTTCTTCACATCTCTTTAGATAACAATGAAGACACCACATCATCCATTTGGAAAGTGACAATAGTACTCCCTAGGGCCATCACAAGATGGTCCCGTGAATCTGGCAAGGAACATAGCAGGGTCATACATCGATCCTCCTCCTCCAACTTGACACCACTTGATGTCAACTGTGCAATCAACATGTTAAATGTGTTCAAGTGATCTACAATGGATCCTCCTTCCTCCATTCTCAGAGAATACAACTTCTTTCTCAGGAGCAATCTGTTCACCAAGGACTTGGCCTGATACATAGACCCAAGCCGTGTCCACAATTTGTTTGCGGTCTTCTCATCAAGAACATTCAAGAGAACAAAATATACTAGACAGAGTCTAATGAGACCCTTAGCTTTCCAATCCTTGAGATCCCAATCTTCTTGAGGCATGTTTACTGGTTTGATATCATTGTCAACTACCTCCCATACATCACGGTCTACGAGGATGTCTTCCATCTTGAGTTTCCACAACTCAAAGTTTGTGCCATTGAACTTTTCCACCTCCATTCTACTATATGAAGAACCTGCCATCTCTTCCTACAATAAGGTTATGAATACTCTGCAACAATACTCCCACTAAACTAGAGATTAGCTCAAAAAACCTGTACCCTAACAAATAGAACCAAAATTGGCCAGGCTCTGATACCAACTTAAAGGAAACTAAGTGTGCAGAAAATAGTTCCCTATGCTAAACTCCCAAGAAGAGGATCATGCAAATTCAGATTTAACCCTTAGCAATTACAAAATGATAATACAATAACATGCATACATTGAAAAATGAGAATGACATAATGATTTACCCTGGGGAAAACCTTTCGGTAAAAAACCCCAGCACTCCAAAACTTGCACAATGTATTAATCAAAACTAATACTGTTTACAATACACTTGCAATGCAAGTTCTTTCAGGAGATAATCGACACTTGAAGACAAATTTGGCAGCATAAAAATGTTCCAACAATACACTAACTTCTCTCACATTAGTAACCCTAAAAAATGATTATATCATGTGCTTCACTTTTTAGGGCAACTTCCAAAGGCATCTGTATTAGGGTTTTACCATTCTCCAAGAAAATATGAACCCAAACCCCACAATTGTAGAAGAGTGTACAGTACTCAACTGATTAGTTGCCACATATCTTGGATGTCTTCACCCATCATCAAAACTTTTACAATTAGCTCTTACAAATATTAATGATCATCATAGGAATCCATCATAACTATTTCAGTCATGATTACCTTACACATTCTCCAAAGTGCCAACATTTGGAAAATATCAAATGTAAGGAAATATACAATCTTGAGACACCTTATTCCTAACATGCCCAGGTAATTTCTAACTGTGTCTGAGAGGCTCACATTCATTCTCTCAACAACCTAATCAAATCTCATGGCATCTGTGGCTCTCTCTAAGCTCCTTCGCCTCTCTGAGCTCCCTCCTCTCTTTGAGGTTCCTCCTACTCTAAAGCCTCTCATGTCTCTTGGTGCTATCAAACTTCTCTCATTGCATCATCTAACCCTAGATTGGGTTGTGAATTAGGCATCTCCTCCTCAGTGAACTTGGTAATTGGGACCTACCCTCTAATAGATCCTAGTATGCCTAGCTCCCTGCGATATCTCTATCGCCTTGAACTTGGTGTCCTGCTCATGCTAGGACCAGCTTCTCCTCTTACTCTGGGATGAGTGGGTGCTCTCTGTGGTGGTCTTTGTGGTGGCCTCTGTACTTCTCTTTGTGGAACAACTGGTGGAGCCACTATAGGTACCTGCTCTAGGGTATCCTCATCGATCATGGAGACTCTCTCGACTGGATCTTTAAAACTAGGGGAAGGATACCTTGAAAGATGATCTTGGTACTCTAGAGTAACCCCTGCATGTGATACTCCCTCCAAATACTCCCATGTCAATCAGTTGAGCTCAATTATCTCCTGTGTGTACAACATGAGAGACAACCTACATAACAAATTTCAATGCTCAGTCTATGTTCTGCAAAATCCAAAGATATATACTTAGGGAAAATGCATACAAGCCAAGATCATACCTATGGGACCATCCTCTATGCTCCTCATCTAAGAATCAGGCATAGGGAGTGTACTCCGTGGAGACACACTGCATGCGGCCATACTGCCTCAACACTCGAGACAAAGCGAATCTCTCCATCACTAATTATGTCTTGCCCAATAGTGGGCGTGGAACAAAGAGGTCCGTCTGGACTATCCTCCACTCATCCTAGACCTCTAGTCACAAATAAGGTCTCCATGTAACCAGGCTCAAATTATCGAGCTGGCACCACCAATAATCTGTCTTTCCTAGATGGGGTTGTGTGATGAAACCTGAATACCTATAGACATAGGGTTGTCCACCCTATCATGTATCTATTGTGCTAGGTGTGCAAAGTGGGAGATGCTCCCATGCCCATACCTATAAGACTACAACCTCTGCAGCCATACCCCAAATCCCCCTGTAAGTCACCTTATGCATCTCATGATACATCTATACCAGTAGGCACTGATCCCAACCAAGCTTCTCAGGCTATGTAACTAACCTCTCGAGCATCCTAGCCCAACCACACAAGAATCCCTATTGTGACCGGTCAGCCATGAGAAAGAAACCAATGAATCTGGCCAACACGCACAATAAAGGAAACAACTCTCCATAGCTCTCTACCAAAGCATCCCAAGTAATCGATTGATCTATAATCAGTGGATCCCAAAAGACTCAAGCTAGTGCTCGGACACTAACTAAAGGTGTGGAATCGTACTCCACATGCACTCCACACACACTCCAACAAAAGGAATCCAAAGAATCCTATAGATGTCCTCCAAAGTGACGGTCATATCTCCCATAAGAAAGTGAAATGAGTTGTCCTCATTGTGGAACCTCTCCACTAGTGTGGTGAAAATCCCATGATTTACCCAGATATTAGGCATCTGAAGTAACCATGCCAACCCACAAGCTCAAATATGTGCTCGCTGATCATCTGACAAACCCTGAACTAGCTGCATGGTGGCATAATAAGTATACCTGAACCAAATATTAGGCAACTGTATCTACATGAAGACAAACAAAAAAAACAATATCAGTATGAGAATAAAATCAAAGTGAAATCACTACAACGTAATAAAAAAAGATCACAAACAAGCTAATGAGAAAGGCAAACATGTAACTAGATGGCATAATAATGAGAAATATGCCTCTGTTCCCATACAACAAAAAGGCAAAAAATAACAAAACTGGCCCCAAGGCTCATACGATGTAGGAATAAAGGCTAGACAAAAAAACATCTTGAAATGACAAATGCAATGGTTTCATACGATGAAATGGACAATGAAGAAGGTTTTCATGCGATAGACAATATGCCCCGTGTGACAAAACTAATGGTCCCAAATGACACAGGATTTTTCTGTAGATTGTCGTACAAGCCCTTTCATCGGCCCGTATGACAAAATGATGGTTGTTGACGAAAAATGTGCAAAATAATGAAAATTTGATCAAAACAGGATAAAATTGCAAACAAGTATGAAGTTTATTGACTACTTACAGGTGGTGAGTAGTCTCTGGGCCGTCCATGTCTCCACATTCACTCAAATTGATGAGTTGACATGGGGACCACCATTTTCACATAGAGAAGCTTCTCAAAACTCAAAGGTGGATGGTGAAAATGATTTGAAATGACCCCTTCAGGCCTTATATAGCAATTTTGACCTTATTTTCAAAGTATTCCTATGGATGCAAAAATTGTACCCTTGGCTAATCAGATTGCTTTGAATCCATTTTTAGGACCGAAATCAAAATCTGGCAATGTTTTGATCCTCAAAAATGCAAATTAACCTGTTCTTCACAAATTCAGTTGATTGTTGACACTTTTCTCGCAAGATTCTGATTTAAGATTCTTTTTAATCAAATTTTTTGTGCATTTCCCTCTTCAATTCAAAAAACTCAAATTAAGTCAATTTTGGTCAAACTTGGTCAACTGGACCTCAAACAAGCTCGCATCTCAAATATATCACTGCTTTTTGAGCTAACAGAGCTTATGGCTCCCCTCCTTCCAATTTCACCCCGAGGGGGCAGTACCATTACATCAACAATTTGATCCACATAACCAAGTTAAATCTCTAGGGGCATCAAGCCCTGACTCAAATCAAGATCCAATCAAGTGATTCTCATCACTACACATCAAAATATAAATCTCTATGGGCATATCAGATTCTTCACACCATATCAATTTGAGATCTCCCCTCAAGTAGGTAATTGGCTTCATCAGGACCCATATCAAGTTAATTATCCCATCAATCAATCAAATGGAAATCAATCTTATCGCACCACATCACGTTTGTTCATCATTCAAACTTAATCTTAAATCAGGAAATCTACTTGGAGGATGGAAATTTAGTTTCATCATGTCACATCAAGCTGAATGCTCAGACTCTTCTATCAGTCTTCTCTCAATCAAGCCTAGAGCTGATATACTAAGATTTCTCTATCAATCTTCACTCAATCAAGTTTAGAGCTGATATGTTCAAATCTCTATCAATCTTCTCTCAATCAAGTCTGGAGCTCATAACTTCAAATCTCCAATCAATCTTCATTCAATCAAGTTTGGAATCGGTTTTGATCTATGGGATAGTTTCATCACTTCACATCAAGCTATTTCTAGATTCAATCAAGCTTCAATGTTCTTTGACCCAATGTGTTCCTAGATCGATCACACATTAGTCAAAGAGGGGCAAATGTAATCACCTAAAAATGGTCTAGTGAACCCAGCCCCCTCTTCTCAAATATTTGGTCTGAATAAATCCTAAATCTGAGACAATATCACTAGACTCTAAATTATTGAGCATTCAATCAAACTTGCTTATATAATTTTAATCTTAACTTGTTGAATCAAATCATCAATCATCAAAGCCTAAACCCCCCCAAAAAAGCATAAAACATTAGGATAAATAAAAAAGAACTAAGTTCAAAAAGTGAACCCATTTACACATGGGTGTCCACTCAAAAATCAAAATAAAACAAAGAAATAAGGAAAATACCAATTTTGTCTTATTCTCCACAAAGTTGACCAATCAAATCACTTTATCATCTCACATGGATTGAGGGAAATTGCATCTCCACAATTGATCAATCTCTTTTTCCTCTTAATCTCAACCACTCATTCCTTGGAATCTCTTATAAAAGGGATAGCTCCCCTTGTCCATTAATAACAAGAAGATTTGGAGTAGATTTATAATGTTATTTTTATTCTAGAGCTCATTAGTGCATTCATAGTTCTTTGCTTTCATAGTAGTTTCTTGCATTCTTGCATTGTTATCTTCATTTCTTTGCTTAATGGCATTCTAGTTTCCTTTCATAGATTAATAGTAGATGCGTTGTTCTTATTTTAGTAGCTTGCCTTTACATTCTAGTTTCAATATCATTCATAGCTTGATAGTTCATTGCATCTTTCATTTTCTAATTTTTGAGAGCCAGGTATGCAAGTCTATACATCTTGCTCATCTTCTTTGCATTGAATCTTCCATTTTGGAGTACTTAAGTCACCGATTTCTCTATGTCCAATCTGATGGACATCTATAAGAATCATACTTGCTTCATCTAGGAAGAAATAAGTCAATTTCTAGGGTTTTTATGATAGGGGTTTGAATCTTATGTTTTCACTAACCCTTTGGATATAATGGTTTATTGAAGTGTTTGGTTGCAGATATTGATCACACAATTTACCACGCACACCTACTAGAGAAGTAGATGGGATGCTCAGAGTTTTTATAATTCAGTGATGGGAAAAAACCCAGTAAATAGGTAATGCTCTTCAAGATTTGCAAGAAAAAGGTGATTTTTTGGTATGAATTTTCCAATATCTTGGCTCAAAACATTCACTCACAGTTAACCAATTTTCCACAACAATATATGTTCAGGTATTCATTACCTTATGCACATGTTTTTATATCAGAATGTTAGCTTCTTCGATCACTTCATGAACTAGAAACTCATAATCAAAGAGGAGAGAAGCTGCTAGTAATAGTGTGGACCCTAGTTTTCTTGACCACATATGATTTTTATACTTTCTCCCATTCCTTCTTAGTCCCCCATAGTTCAAGATCTTTTGGGACTAGAGGACATCCCATATTTCAATAAAGAGAAACTTTTCTAGATGGCCACATGTAACCTTCATTGCGAGTGGTTTTTTAGAAGATATTTTTATTTGGTAAGAGTTCATGGCTTCATGAATAATGCATTGCCAATGTTAGAGATTTTCCAAAGGATTTGTCCAACCTCTCAGCTAACAATAAACAACAAAAAATATCAGAGAGACTATAAAATCTAGCTCGATATATATATCAAATAACCAAGTACATGTCAGACTATAAGGCCTTCCCGATTAGGGAAAATTAAAATCAGAAAATATGCTCTAAACCTTCATGTAAAGATTCCAACTGATCAATCTAGCTTAGTTTCTTTCCTTACACTACTTCCACTTACTTTATTGCTACCGTAAATGATCTACTGACTCTCTATATAAATAAAATTACACAATAGATCGGCCAAATAAAAATTACATTCCCCAAAAAGGAAACACATTACAAATATAGGTCCTGACCAAAACACATCAATGATCCACGATCGGTAAAATAAAAGAAAAATATCATATGGAACAATCCCCCAAGGAATAAAGAACCACAAGCAAAGATCACAATGACTAATAATCTAAGAATCTTGACTAAAATAGAAATCTCTAGAAAATCCTCGCTAATCATGAACACATTACTCACAATTAGAAAGAGAAATAATCTCAATGCTCAATCAACATAAGGAGATGCAATCATAGGATAATGATCCATGACTGTATAAGAATAAGAAATTTTGAGCGCAACCAATAACTCGCACGGGATCGGGACCACAACTAGAATCTGGAAGCTAAGAAGGGGAAAAGAAAACTAAACAGAAGAGAATGCAAGATAGATTATAAACCCAAGATGATCCCACATCAGACACATGGGGTAATTAAAACTAATGCTCCTAAATTGGAACTGATATACTACCTAAGAAGATCCATCTGATCCATCTCAGACTAAGAAATCCATATAGAATCTTAAACTAGTCTATCCTTCCATTTCACCAAATACTCCATGTAATCCTTCTCTCTTGTACTTTTTCCAACTCTCTAATCAAAAATATCTTCAATCACTTCTGCCTACTTCATACGGTATTCTCGCTTCATGCCTAATTCATCATCTGACTCATGATACTCATAAAAAAAAGCAACATTGAATATAAGCTATATGTCAATGTCAACTAGTATATCAACCTCATAATCATTACCACTGTTAAATTTCTTCAGTATCTTACAAGGTCCATACTTCTTCATCTTCAACTTACTATAAGTATGAACATGAAATCTACCTTGCTACAACTGAATCAGGACTTCATCACCAACTCAAAATTATTTATGTCTCCTAGACTTATCAGCAATATCCTTGTATTTCTAATTACTATGTTCCAAATTAAGTTTCACTTCATCATGTGAAGTCTTGATATATTCAACATAACCCTCTGCTTCAACAGTTTTTTTTCTTCTAAACCAAAATCATTCAAGTCTGATATTCATTTAGGATACATACCTATGACAATTTCAAATGATTTTTTTGTTAGGATTTAATCTTTCCTTGGTGAAAATACGTAATTAAAGGATAAACCAAGGTATCTTATATTAGATTTTTCCTCTAGTCCGAGTAGGAGGACATGTCACACTTTTGTAATTCCTTTAATAAGAAAATTAGATATTCCTCCATAAGAGGAATCTCACATTTGGCACACACAATGTGAATGTGGCATGCATAGAAGATGGGAGTTACATGCAAACTCCTCCATTCATCTCTATTTAAGAGATGCCTCTCACATACTTGCTCAATAATCTTCTCTTCTTTCTCACTTCTCCTCACATTCTCAAAGTTGCTCTCAACATTGTATTGAGCTTATTGCTCTCATTCTTTAGGCTTTGTGCCATATTCATATTATTCACAACGGGTTTTTTTATTGCTTTTTCCCCTTTCAAATCCTTGTCTTGTTATCTTGGTTTTGGAGCAATTTGGTGAATTTGTGTTGATCTTTTGAAGGAAAATCTCTCTCTCTCTCTCTCTCTCTCTCTCTCTCTCTCTCTCTCTCTCTGTATTTGGTAAATCTCTTCCATTACATACTCTCTTGGATTCTTTCCTTACCTTTTTCATTTTACTTTATATTTCTAACATGGTATCAGAGCTGGTTTAATCCTTGTTTTTGAGTGTGCATGCAGGAATAGTTGAAAGATATCTTGGTTGTGAAGGAGAAAGAATTTTTTTTCTTAATCTAACTCTTGTTTGCAATTTTTTGTTCATTATTTCTTGCAAATCTAAAATTTCTTTTAAATCTAACCTTTTATGGATGGCTTGCTGCCAAATCTAAGTTTTTTCATCTCTTTTTCAAGTTTTTTTAAAGATCTAACATACCCTCTATCGGAAAACCACAAGGGATTTCTTGTTTTCTTATTCTAAATTTCTTCATTAAATCTATATATCTAACATTTTTACTGCAGGACTAACATTATTTCTCATGTTCATCTGATTTATAACTATTTTCTTTTGCAATATTATTCTAAATCTATAGATTTTTATTGTGTCTCATTTGTAGGATAATATCTGTATTTATCTCAGGAAATTATCTCTAGTTCTCAACATTCATCTCTATTTTCTAGATATATCTTTGTTTACTATTTTATATATATATATATATATATATAT
>MU223590.1:2602504-2614394 GCA_018584345.1 Thuja plicata
GCATCCAGAACTACATCCAACATTATGAAAATGCATGGAATCACACAAGAAGATTTGGACAAGGCAAAAGAAGCCAAAATTGCTAAAGAACTTGAGTAGATTCATGCACAAGTTAAAATTGAGAAAATTGTTGAAACTCAGAAGAAGAAGCAGAAGAAAAATGAGGAAAGTACCATTGTGCCTACTACAACCATTGATCTAGATACTTCTCCACCTTCTGTACCTAGCAAGAAACCTAGAAGAAGGAAACAAGTGGCTACAAGTCATCCATCCTCAAAGACTATAAGGAGCACAATAAAGAATACTCAAGCTCCTCCTGAGGTAGGTTTCAGACCCAGTCTAAATATCTTAAAGAATAGGATTGTAAATGAAGGAAGATTGGATACACTTTCCAAAGTCTATGACAAATATCAAGAAATTGATAAGATCAAGATACACACTATGATCATATCTCACATGATCAAGTTCAAAAAGATAGTTCTTGAACTCAAGACAGTAATACCGGATCAGTTATAGAACATATTGGAGATCATGAAAAGACATGCTATAGAAGAGGACATGAAGATTAGAGAAGAAACTTTGGATACTCTTCTCCCCATTTGTTCACATCATGAGAAGGCTATTCTGTTAGATCTGGTGAAGCCTCATCTCCATAGTAAGACAAGAACTCTTCAGATTATGAACAAAGAGTATGAGCAGGTTGGAAAGGAAACTAAAAAGGCATTTGCATAAGTATTTATGGATAGACACATGTATCCACCAACGTCGCCTACAAAGGAAACTCAAGTACCTTCTAAACAAGATACATAACTAGTAATTCAGGCAGTGCCTATGATAGGTCCACATGTTTTAGCACCCTCAATATCAATAGCCTCTGAGATAGCTAAAGATACAGTGGATACTATAGCAATTGATGATGTAAAAATATCTATGACAGCTTCTAATAATTATATGGATAAAGTTGATGAAGCATTTGTAAACAACGAGGAAATGAACACTGATGACAAAACTCTACAATAGGATGAAGTTCCTCTCATTGATCCAATAGACTTGGATAAAGAGAAAGATTCTCAAGGTAATGAGACACCAGTAAAGGAAATTCATGTCAAAAGTGAATGTGTAGATATAAGTCAGAATACTATTTTCTCACCATCCACTCAACCATCCACCTCATTGTTGTCAAGGTTAACTCCTAACTCAGCAAGTTTAGATGCATGGGAATAAGAAGACCTTATCAAGATCAGCGTCCTTGCCATGGAAAAGGAAAAAGAGAAACATGTGATGAGGAACCCTTGCTTTGTGGAATCAATAAACATTCTGAATGATTTAGTTCCTGCTGATAAGAAAGTTACTAAAGTTCAAACAGTTGAACATGTGGATAGCATACTGAAAAACTTCAAAACACATTTCACTAGCTTAGTAGAATCATCTACTAAGATTGCAGAAGATGAATACAAGAAGGAGAGACTAAATGAATTGGTAAAGAAATTTACCTTAGATCTGAACTCAAAGATTGGGCAATCTATACTTAAAGAGTTGGCAGAAAAAGGCAAGAAGGTTATTGCAAATTGCATGGATAGAGTGAAGCTCACCTCTGAGCACACTAGAAAGATAGTATAAGTAGAAGAAATGGTGGATAACATAAGGAAATCAGTTGAAAAATCCACGCAAGATATGAACATATGTAATAATGTCTATCAAGGTCAATTGGACAAAATTGAGAAGGCAAAAGTGGAAATTAGCAAGATCAGAATAAGACAAACTCAGTTGAGGAATGCATTTGCACCATCTCTAGCAGTTCTCAATGAGAACATAAAATAGATTGATAACACCATACAGACATATGATCAAGGTCCATGCATGGATCTGATAAAAATGGAGAAATTGAGATATGCTTTATGTGCGCATCTTCAGACAGTTGATGCAATGAAAGTCTTTTGGCATAAAGAGATTAAATCTCTTCAAGTTGTGTACCCAGAAGTCTACATGGAGTAAGTATGTTGAAGACTCATAGTTTTTGCACACATTTTTCATTAATGTCAAAGGGGGAGTAGTATAGAATGTATATATGCGGAGAAGTATATATGTATATATCATTAAGTATTATGATATACAGTCATTTTTGTATGAAGTCATTTTGAGTAACTTAGCCACATTCCTTTGTTGCCATAAATGAAAAAGGGGGAGATTTTTGGCAAGTTGACTTCCTGAGGAAGCATGACTTATTTTGTGTTGTCAATCATGGAAACAAAGTCATACTTAAGTTCTATTATGAAAGAAAAAATGACTAAGTGTGAAAACAGGGTAGACAGACACATACAGAGATTAGTACATCAGTGCACATGTTAGAGATGACACTAGAGCATGCGTGCTTAGGTATATACTCTATGGTCTATATACATGCTAGATCCAGATGCAAAGAGTACAGAACATCAGTATGGAAAAGTTACAGGCAGATTAGTAAACCTGCAGTCCAGAAGACAGTGCATGGAAGCTAACTATAGTTTTGGTCAGCGTGAATTAGTTTGAGATGATAAGGCCATGAGCCTTTAGTTATAAGTTTTTAATAATGTAATTAATGTTATAGTAAATGCGCCTGAGCTGACTTGTTTGAAAGCGTTGTGTATTTTGGTTTAAAGGTCGACTAGTGTTATGTTTTGGGTCGCGCCTATTCAATTGTAAACATATAAGTATGTAATGTAATGTTAAGTTACAAGAGTCGATTATTATGCATGAGGAAGATACAGATGAGTAGTATAATGAAGTCAGTAGATGATACATCTCTTTAAAGGAGTAAGAGCATTCGTGCATACAAGGAACTGATCAGACAGCAGTGTCATTACAGTAGTTCATTTTTGATATAGTGCATATCAACATTCAGAGGGTTATAGCCTTCATCTTATTAGGTAGTGAGCCATATACGTTTAACAGGGTTTTGTAAAAGACTCCTAACAGGGTCAGACCTTTAACCAGGTCATTGTACTCAAATTGTAAAGACTGCTTCTAACAGGGCAAAGGAACTTTAACAGGTTCATTATACCTAGTACAATATTTGTGGGTACTAATCTCCACCAAAGCTTTCCTCTGATCAAGGTTCTCCATAATCATATCATGTGTTATGTGTTCTTGTGTTATGTTTCTGTGGATGCACATTTGATATATGTTTAATTTTCTAAAATATAATTAATAGATAAACACTGATTCACCCCCTCCCCCTCTCAGTGTTTCTAACACTTCTCCACCCTGCTCCTCACGCAACCCTCCTGCATTCTCCTTTAGCGTAAATTTTACATCTCCCTTCTTATTTTAGTGCAGATTAGTTTCATTCTTCTCACATTAAGTTTTTTTCACCTTTGTTTATGCGTTAATTTTTCTTCTCAATCATTTGGTCTTCTGCTGCTTGCGCAACATATCTGCAAAATGTTTTACTTCTGCAATATTATTAATCTTTGTCTGCATTATTTTCTTTCAATCAAATAATTTCTTTGCAAACATATATTCTTTCTCTCTAACATTTCTTTGCAGGCTACAATTAGGAATATAGTTTCCTAAATTAGTATATTGGCAGAACTGTTAACTACAGAAAAATGTTCTACTTCTGTAGTATTTGAGTTTCGTTGACTCTTTTATTAGTTTTTTAAATTTGGTCAAATATTTAATTTCATAAAAAGTTTAATTGTTCAAACATTTTTCTTGCTTGATATTGTATGTGATAAAAGTATCCTATCAAGAAAAACACTTAAAACATGCAAATGTTAGAGGTTAGTCATTAAAGAAAGATTCAAAAAGCTAAACATGTTCAAATGTATTCTAAGACAAGAACTAACACCACAACCTCTGATGAGCCAAACAAGTGCACCCAAGCCTTGTTGATATGCTCTTAGAGATTATTGTGGGTGTGCTCTCCCAACACAATAACTTAATCCCACTATGATAAAAATGTGAGCTAAGAGAGTGAACATCTCAAGAACAAATATGAGGAACTTGTCTCAAGCTATTCACCATTGATGAAATGCAAATGTAAACAACTAAACTAGGATGATATGTGAGATGAAACAAAACTAACTAAGATTCATTCTATTATGGACCTAAGATGTGATATCTAGATTCAAAATGAAACAAGCATGAACTAAGAACTAATATTGCTATGAAAAATGCTAAATTGCTCTCGAACTAAACTAGCATGATAACAATTCATAAAAGGGAGATGATTTGCTCTTGACAATGGCCTCTATTTATAGATTTTTTAGAGGAGAAAAAGGGCTTGGATGAGATGGAGCTCATGTAGTATCCACATAGGTGCCACATGAGGGACACATAAGCCATGCAAGAGGCCCACTTTGCTCACACATGTGTGAACAACTTTGGATGTGATGGGTCAAAGTGTACTTAAAGTACACATGTGAAGGATCTTGTAAGAGGTGTAAGATATTTGGGCCAATAGAACACTTTTAGAAAGTGTAAGAAGGTGTCATCATAGGTGTAAGAAACCTTGTTGGCACCAAATAAGAATTATTTGAAAAAGGTGATTTTTAGAAATTTGCTCACACGTGTGAGCAAATATTTAGGACTAATTATTGTAGGAATCAAGAAATTAGCTTAACTAACCTTAGTTAATTAATAAATAGGTCTATTTGGTGAGAGTGATGTGAGGTAGGGTATGATCTAGGTTCAAATTAGCTTAATCTAAATTTAAAATTTAGATTAATTTGGTTTAGTAGAATTTAAGTCATATGGAGGAATAAATAAATTAAAAATTTATTTAAAGGGGACTAATGAAGGGGAATGTATTTAAATTAAATTTAATACATCAAAGGGGGTAGTATTTAAATTGAATTTAAATAGTAGGGAAAGTCAATTACATTTAATTAAATAAATTTAATTAAATAAATAGAAGAATATACAAAATATAATTAATTAATTAAAATTAATTATAATGTTAAGGGAATATTAATTAAATTAATATAAGGATGATTTTAGACATCTACATTTTGTCCCTTTTTGATGACGCGTCAAAAGTGGCGTGGTGTCAAAAAAATAAAATAAGATGCCCCCGGAGAGGTCAGGAAACCCTACGACAGTGAGAGTGCAGGAGGGTGCCCCTTGAGAAAATAATAGGAAAAAATTAAAAAAATTAATAAATTTTTTTTTGAAAAAGGCAAGAAAATGGGGAAAGAAGACCAATTGCATGGCGTGTCCAAGAAAAATGGAGGAAAAATAGGGACCAGAAGAGGGAACGGGAAGAAGGACAAAAGAAACGGGTCCCAAGGGGCTATTAATAGTCCACCGGGGCCTATAGACAAGTCATTTGCACTCACAAAGAGTAAAAAGAGAGAAGAAGAGGAGAGCGATGGCAGTAGAGTGAGAGCAAGCACAACTTGGAGCGCATTCAGGTCCACCAGCAACCTATAGATGCGGGACCACTAGTGAGTAGTCAAACACCTCTAAGTCTATTACACATTTAATGCTTTTTTAGGTGTCTAGGGTGTCATAAATGCATCAAAACGTCGGTGCACAGCACAAACAGTGATCGCCAAACCACCATCTACGTAGAAAATGATTGACATATCATCATCCTCACAGATGACTGATCAGGGATCGGCGTCTATGTACATGGAGATCTCTCGATCTCCGTCTGCGAGGGCAGGGGAAAGGGGAGAATGCGCAGTGGAGATGGCAGAGTTAGAAATCCATCATCTGCATGGAAAAGAGCGTAAACCACCATCTCTGTAGACTAGAATCTATGAAAATCTTTTGGCTCCATAGACCGGAGACTGTAAAAGTCTGCCGTCTATGAGGGTCAACCGCCGTTTGCATGGATTGACCCAAAAATGGAAGAAAAAAGAGGAAGAAGAGGAAAGACAAGGTTCCAGGAGCATGTTTTGATGCCCCAGATGAGCCTGGGATATTTTTTGATGCCCCAAAATCCTATCTGATGTCTGACATGAGCTTGCTAGATGCAGGAGGATACCATCACCTTCCAGGCAAGGGAGTGCTGCCCAGCAAATATGGCGCTGGAGCTGGAGCTGATGGTAGTAGAGTGGGGGATCGTCACACTATGTGGGCTAGAGCATGTACATCATTGGCCACATCTGAGAGCGCATTACATGCTTATGTCTACTTTGATCAAGAGGTGGTACAATACCACTTCGAGCTTTCACTTTCCAATAGGGGAAGCTATGATCACCCTTCACAACATGTTGAGGATCTACAAAGTGCCTATTCGGGGGCTGATACCCGAGTACTACTTCAAGGGTTCAGAGCCATACATAGAGATGGAATTTGGGTAGAGGTATGCAGATCTACCTACTACATGAAAGAGGATATCCTAGGAAGGAGATATGGTGATGGAGCCACAGTTGCGGCAGGTGGACTTATACTTGGCAGGATTGATAGGAGGTCGATTGATGCCTAATCATGTAGGAAAGGGATTCCATATCGGTTGGGTGCAGGTTCTTAGTAGCGTGGTGGAGGACAGAGACTAGTACTACTAGGGATATACTATTCTTAGGCAGCTCTATTATGATTTACACATGTGTTTCTACCGTAAGGGTAGGGCACTAGGTCTAGGATGCATGCTTCTTCTTGTATGAGCGTGGGAGCACATTGCGGTCATACGACCGATTAGGCACCAAGAGAATAGAGTGGCTTACAAGCCATTTGTATGCAAATACAGGCCACCGATCAGCTATGAGGCCACAAATTCAATTGGTTACTGGCGGCGGAGGCTCGATGAGATGGGAGAGATATAGTGGGCACCGTATGCAAGGTGTGAGGCTTGGGGACATGAGATCCCCCAGTAGGATGGGTATGCAAAGGATGAGTTTGATGACTCATATTACATGAGATTTGTTCAAACTGACTGCTGGTTGATCGGGAGGACAACATATATGATCTCCAAGTACATGTCATCTAGGGTACGGAGACAGATGGGACATGTCCAGGAGGCAGTTCCAGATGGGTTCCCACATTCACTAGTGACCCGAGAGGTGGTGAGTATCTGGGGGATGGGCATAGATCCACATGTAGCATGAGAATATTTTATGGGGATGATAGAGGTCCTATGGATCAGGGCATGAGAGTCTCTATGGGATGCAGGCGTAGTCCCAACATACGTTTAGTGGTGGGCAGCACACAGACCGATCAGGTTGATAGTGCTGGGGATAGTACAGGAGGACGAGCAGCCTGGAGAGGGAGGAGAGGGTGAGGAACATGATGAAAATGGTGATGACAAGGATGGAGGAGGGGCTGGGGGAGGAGATTCTAGCCTAGGGTGGTAGCATAGATATGGAGAGGATAGGTGGAGCTACCAGCAGAGAGGCAGCCTCCCATAGTCCCAGGTGCATAGGTATAGGATCTGGGATAGGATCAAGAGCCACAGGGGCCACCTGATCAACCAAAGGGACCATAGGGATAGGAGCCATAGGGGCCATAGGGATAAGGACCACTAGCCAAGAACATAGAATAGGAGGTGTACAACACAGTGGTAGATGAGAGGGACAGTCTTTGGACTAAATTAGGCAGGGTACAAGGCTTGCTAGCGACATCTCAGGTGACTGAGGTGAGTGTGCAAGAAGAGATCCAGAGGTTATAGGGATTACTGGCTATAGTGTAGGCTACATCCAGTAGCTTAAAGATAGAGATAGCCAGGATATAGGGGGAGCTAGCAGTGGAGACCGCTTAGGGAGATAGTGTGTAGAGAGCACTAGATTTATTATAGGCTCGGGTTGACAGTGGAGAGTTTGCCATTATTGAGGAGCATGGAGATGTAGAGGAGCTGGCAGCTATGTCAGCACAAATAGAAGCTCTGATAGCAGAGTGAGACTTAGCATAGAGACCTATTATGATTTACACATGTGTGCCTACCGTAAGGGTAGGGCACTAGGTCTAGGATGCATGCTTCTTCTTGTATGGGCGTGGGAGCACATTGCGGTCATACGACCGATTAGGCACTGAGAGAATAGAGTGGCTTATAAGCCACCGATCAGCTATGAGGCCATAGATTTAGTTGGTTACTGACGGCGGAGGCTCGATGAGATGGGAGAGATACAGTGGGCACCGTATGCAGGGTGCGAGGCCTGGGGACATGAGATCCCCTAGTAGGATGGGTATGCAAAGGATGAGTTTGATGACTCATATTACATGAGATTTGTTCAGATTGAATACTGGTTGATCGGGAGGACAACATATATGATCTCCAAGTACATGTCATCTAGGGTATGGAGACAGATGGGACATGTCCAAGAGGTAGTTCCAGATGGGTTCCCACATTCACTAGTGACCCAAGAGGTGGTGAGTATCTGGGGGATAGGCATAGATCCACATATAGCATGAGCATCTTTTATGGGGATGATAGAGGTCCCATAGATCAGGGCACTAGAGTCTCTATGGGATGCAGGCGTAGTCCCAACATACGCTCAGTGGTGGGCAGCACACAGACTGATTAGGTTGACAGTGCTGGGGATAGTATAGGAGGATGAGCAGCCTGGAGAGGGAGGAGAGGGTGAGGGACATGATGACAATGGTGATGACAAGGATGGAGGAGGGGCCAGGGGAGGAGAGTCTAGCCCATGGTGGTAGCACAAAGATGGAGAGGATAGGTGGAGCTACCAGCAGGGAGGCAGCCTCCCATAGTCCCAGGTGCATAGGTACAGGATCTGGGATAGGATCAAGAGCCACAGAGGCAACCTAATCAGCCACAGGGACCATAGGGATAGGGGCCATAGGGGCCATAGGGATAAGGACCACCAGCTGGGCACATAGCCCAAGAGGTGTACAACATAGTGGTAGATGAGAGGGACAGTCTTTGAACTAAATTAGGTAGGGTACAAGGCTTGCTAGTGACATCTCAGGTGACTAAGGTGAGTGCGCAAGTAGAGATATAGAGGCTATAGGGATTACTGGCTACAAGGTAGGCTACATCTAGCAACTTAAAGATAGAGCTATCCAGGATACAGGGGGAGCTAGAAACGGAGACCGCCCGGGGAGATAGTGCACAGAGAGCACTAGATTTATTATAGGCTCAGGTTGACAGTGGAGAGTTTTCCATTATTGAGGAGTATGGATATGCAGAGGAGCTGGCAGCTATGTCAACATAAATAGCAGCTTTGATAGTAGAGGGAGACTCAGCACAGAGACCTACAAAGGACTACAGAGTAGAGCGAGTGATAGCTCGTCAGGCAGGCATGGCTGCCAGTGTAGGACAAATGATGGTGGATGCATTTGCAGCATAGAGAGAGGTTGGTCAGAGGGGACAAGAGGCCACATATTATATGGGTCTCTATTATGGTGCAATGCTAGAGGGGTCATGATAGCCTGCTTACTCAGAGAGAGCATAGACAGACAGCACAAGGTGAGGTTTGTAGGGATCGGTGGGGTTACCATCGTTCCCAGGCAGTGGTGCAGGGCCATCACAGCCACCACCATGATTCTTCTCAGGCCATTTTTGATACAAATTTTTGTATGATTTATGTGACACATTATGTATGAATTTGACATTTTGAGATATATACATGGACCTTATGGACTTTATTTATGATGTTATATGATGTGATGTTTATGCAGGATGTATGGATGCATTATGATTTTATATTACATATGTTATATGATGTTTATGACTGACATGCAAGATGAGATAAATGTATATAAATATGCTGATGTATTTGTGATGCAGGGTTGAGATGCAGATATATATAGATGTTAGATGTGATGTGTTAAAGCTTTATAGATGGATATATTTTGACATGTATTGACGTAATGTGATCATTAATAAATGTAAATGCATATATGATTTATGAAATGTGTAATGAATCCTAAAATGAATGAATCTTAAAATGATGTTAAGGACTTAACAATGCAACTAAATAATGAATAGATAATGAAAGAAATGTAGCTATATGCAACTATAATATGATGAATCGATAGTAACAATGGAACTATATGCAACCTTAATGTGTAATGATTAATGAATGAAGTAACAATGCAACTGTAATGAATAATTATTAATGAATGAACTTAATGAATAAAAGTAACCTAATGAATGAATGCAATATGAGACGTATGAGGACACTATTTTTTGTGTGTATCAAATATGTCTAATAAAATCACTTAGGTGACTGGATAGGGGGAATAAATACAAACCTTTTCCAAGAGCCAAATTAAAGTGCAATATGACCTAACTAAAATGCAAATACTAACTAGATGATGATAGTGGGATTGATACCGTGTTAATGTTGGAGAGCACACCCTAGTTTGATATTGCAAAAGGAGTTATGCACCATGTGCTAGAAAACACAAGTGACATGGTTCTTTTGTGTGGAATAGACTCTCAGACAAATAGGTTGTTAGGAACAAGAATGCAAGATATCAGGTATGATGAGATCTATGAAATATTACTCATGAGGACACAGTACATCCAGATCTATTTAGGGATTTGAGATGCATGAATCCTGCCCCCAGTGAGGCATACATAGTCATAACTAAACATCAAAAAATAAATGTACTAACAATCTATGACAATAAGATCATACTATTAGGAATAAGGTGTCTCAACCTTGTATATTTCCTTACATTTGATATTTTCCAAATGTCAGCACTTTGGACAATGTGCAAGGTAATCATGACTGAAATGGTTATGACGGATTCCTATGACGGTCATTAATATTTGTAAGAGCTAATTATGGAAGTTTCAATGATGGGTGAAGACGTGCAAGACATGTGGAAACTAATCAGTTGAGTATTGTACACTCTTTTGCAATCGTGGGGTTCGGGTTCCTATTTTCTTGGAGAATGGTAAAACCCTAATACGACTGCCTTTGGAAGTTGCCTTAAAAAAGTGAAGTGCATGATATAAGCATTTTTTAGGGTTGAAAATTTGAGAGAAGTTAGTGTATTGTTGGAACATTTTTTATGTTGCCGAATTTGTCTTCAAGTGTCAATTATCTCCTGAAAGAACTTGCATTGCAAGTGTATTGTAAACAGTATTAGTTTTTATTAATACATTGTGTAGGTTTTGGAGTGCTGGGGTTTTTTACCGAAAGGTTTTCCCCAGGATAAATCATTGTGTCATTCTCTTTTTTTCTATGTATGCATGTTATTGTATTATCATTTTGTAATTGCTAAGGGTTAAATCTGAATTTGCATGACCCTCTTCTCAGGAGTTTAGCATAGGTGTCATGCCCAAAAGTTCGGGTCAAAACACAACCAACAAATTTTTATTTTTTTTAAAGTGAAAAAGTTCCACGCTGAAGTTGTGGGAAAGAGGATTCAATGACGTGGTCACAAAAGACTCTGGCGTTCAACCTCAACAACGTTGAAACCATATAATGCTAGATGATATCGGGATAATCGAAGAAGATCGTAGATCATCTTCTCGATCAATATCGTCGATCATCGATCTAAAAATATTATAGGCTATCTAGGAGGAATTAAATGTTATAGTGTACGCCATTCTAAAAATAGGTTAACCATATCCCAATAGGGTACATATCAAGCCAATATGATTCTATAATTATGTGGTCCATTTATGGAAATAATGAATATAAAATTTAATTTGACGTTTACATCAATATTCATTTTCAAATGAATAAATATTAATTCAATTTATAATTACAACATACCCATTTAATCAATGTACTTTTGACCAATTAATACTCTCAAAGGTAACATTAGTTTATGATAGATATTATCAAAGTTTATGACCCAATAACATTTATGGTATTAATTGATAAATATGATATATATAAGTTAATTATTATTTTTATCTATTAGTTAATATACTTATAATATATCAATTAATAATATAATCATGCTATAACATTAGCATGTGGTACCATAAATATTAACTAAATATCCTATTAAAACTATGTCAAATAAAATCCATTTATAGTTA
>MU223590.1:2614494-2634392 GCA_018584345.1 Thuja plicata
AATAGATAGTTCTATCCCGAGGTACAAATCTGTTAGAGATTTACCAATCATCCAGATACTACAACACCCCTTAATCCTTCGACATCAAAGTGTTGAGGGAAAGGTGGAAATGGGGTGGGCCTTACAGTAGGGAACTATTTTCTGCACACTTAGTTTCCTTTCAGTTGGTATCAGAGCCTGGCCAGTTTTGGTTCTATTTGTTCAGGTATGGGTTTTTTGAGCTAATCTCTAGTTCAGTGAGAGTATTGTTGCAGAGTATTCATAACCTTATTGCAGGAAGAAATGGTAGGTTCTTCATATAGTAGAATAGAGGTGGAAAAGTTCAATGTCACAAACTTTGAGTTGTGGAAACTTAAGATGGAATACATGCTTGTAGACCGTGATGTATGGGAGGTGGTTGATAATGATATCAAACTAGTAAACATAGCTTAAGAAGATTGGGATCTCAAGGATTAGAAAGCTAAGGGTCTCATTAGACTCTGTCTAGTAGATTTTGTTCTCCTGAATGTTCTCAATGAGAAGACCGCAAACAAATTATGGACACGGCTTGGATCTGTGTATCAGGCCAAGTCCTTGGTGACTAGATTATTCCTGAGAAATAAGTTGTATTCTCTGAGAATGGAGGAAGGAGGATCCATTGCAGATCATCTGAACACATTTAACATGTTGATTGCATAGTTGACATCAACTGGTGTCAAGTTGGAAGAGGAGGATCAATGTATGACCCTGTTATGTTCCTTGCCAGATTCATGGGACCATCTTGTGATGGCCCTAGGGAGTACTTATGTCACTTTCCAAATGGATGATGTGGTTTCTTCACTGTTATCTGAAGAGATGTGAAGAAATACTTCTGATTTAACCAAGGAAGCCCTTTCTATTTGCAGTAGATCCAAAGATAGAGGAAAGAAAAATGATAATAAGTCTAAAAAGGGTACATCCAAATCCTGTGGGAAATCTAAGACTCCTGGAAAGTCTAAGGTAACATGTTGGAACTATGGTAAGACTAGGAACTTCCATATGGACTGCAAAGAGCCAAAGAAGAAGAAGAAAATCCCAGATTCAGATTCTAAAAAATCTCAAGAAGATGGTGATGCTTTTGTCATAGCCTTGGCCACTCATGCATCTAATGATGTGTGGCTAATTGACTCGGGTGTTTCTTTTCACATGAACTCTCATCAAAGTTGGTTCTCAAAGTATGAGGAGTTTGATGGTGGAAAGGTGTACCTAGGTGATGATTCTCACCTAGAGATAGTTGGATGAGGAAGAGTCAATATCAGATTCCCTGATGGATGAGTAAAGGGGATCAACGGGGTGATGCACATCCCAAGTTGGGAACAAAACCTATTATCTATAAGTATGTTGAATGATGCAGGTGTGCAAGTTGTTTTTTCAAAAGATGGATGCAAGATGATTAGAGGAGATATAGTGCTCATGAAAGGTACTAGGAGAGGTACCCTATTTTAGCTGGATGTTTGCACTTCACAGTGCAATAGTTCCTCTATCTCAAGGAAGAGAGCAGCAGTCACTGCATCTCCACCATCTGAACCAGCAGTAAAGAAGTTTGTTGTAATGTTTTCTGATGGTAGTGCATCAAGTGTACCTAAGGGTGGTAACACTTTGGAAGGCAAACTTCTTGCAGAAAAGACAATGTTGTGGCATATGAGATTTGGCCACATTGGTGAGAAGGGTCTCAGAACCCTAAAAAATAAAAACCTCGTTGAGGGGTTAAATGATTGTAGTCTCAAGTTTGACTTCTGTGAACACTGTGTTTATGGTAAGAAAAATTGTGTTCAGTTTTACTCAAGTTCTCACAAGTCTTCTAGTATTTTGGATCTTATCCATTTGGATGTGTTTGGTCCTGTTAAAGTTCCTTCACTCTCCAAATCTGTATATTTTGTATCTTTTATAGATGATTATAGTAGAAGGACATGGATTTATTTCCTTAAAATCAAGACACAAGTTTTCATTTGGTTCAAGGAATTTAAAGCTCTCATAGAGAATCAGACTGGTAAAGGAATTAAGTGTGTGAGAACTGACAATGGTGGTGAGTTTTTTTCGGTAGAGTTTGAATAGTTCTGTAAAGAATGAGGGATTGAGAGGCATAAGAAAACTCCTATAACCCACAAAAAAATGGAGTTGCAAAAAGAATGAACAAAACACTGATGTAGAAGGCTAGGAGTATGCTTAGTGAAGTTGGCCTCAAACAAAGGTTTTGGGCTGAAGCTGTGGCCACTGCTTGCTATCTGGTTAATAGATCTGCTACATTAGCTCTTTTTGGTAAGACACCCTTGGAGGTGTGGCTTGGTAAGAAGCCTTCAGTTAAACATCTTTGTGTTTTTGGTTGTGAATCTTATGCACATGTGCCTAAGGAGAGAAGATCTAAGTTGGAAAATAAGGCTGTAAAATGTATCTTCATCAGCTATAGTGTTGGTGTGAAAGGATACAAGCTTTGGGATCCTGTGATTGGTAAGGTGTTGTATAGTAGAAATGTTATTTTTAGAGAGCTAACAACTTCTCCTATTTTTCTAAAGCTAGATGAAAAATAAATGAAAGAAGATGTTGTTCAGTTGCCTCCTACCCCTGAGAGGACTGAACAGAGAGACTGTGATGGATCTGATGATGAGGAGAGATCTAGCAGCTCTGAAAATTTAGAAGAAGAGGTATAAAAACCTCAACCTCAGCCCTTGAAGAGATCCACGAGAGAAAGAAAGTAGCCAAAGAGGTTTGGATTTTCTATGTTAGATTCCAGCTGTGCTTATGCCTTGATTACAAACACTAATGAGCCTAGATCTGTGAAAGAGGCTATAGGTATGGAAGATGCAGGTTTCTGGATTGAGACCATGGATGATGAGATGGCTTCATTGGAGAAGAACAAAACTTGGGACCTAGTACCTTTGCCTAAAGGAAAGAAACCTGTTGCAAGCAAATGGGTGTTTAAGAAGAAATTTTGTGAAGATGGCAGTGTTGAGAGGTACAAGGCCAAATTGGTTGCAAAGGGGTATTCACAAGTGGAGCAAATTGATTATGGTGAAATATTCTCTCATATTGTAAAACTTACATCCATTAGATTTATGTTATCTCTAGTAGCATCGTATGATTTAGAGGTAGAACAGATGGATGTGAAGATAAATTTCCTTCATGGTGATTTGGAGGAAGAGATCTATATGTCACAGCCTGAGCACTATATTCAGAAATGTAAAGAGTCTTTGGTTTGCAGATTAAAGAAGACTCTGTATGGTTTGAAACAATCTCCTAGGATGTGGTATCTTAAATTTGATGCCTTTGTGTTGTCGATTGGTTTTCTGAGATCGAAATCAGATCATTGTGTTTATTTCAAAGTTGACAATGATTGCCTTCTTATTATTGCATTATATGTGTATGATATGTTGTTGATTGGGAAGGGTATGGGTATGATTTTTGATTTGAAGTCTCAGTTGTCAGCATAGTTTGAGATGAAAGATCTAGGGGTAGCTAGGTATATTCTGGGTATGGAAATCAGTAGAGATATGTCTAACAGAAGACTTTGGTTGAGTCAGAGTAAGTATGTGAAGTCTCTGTTGGATAGGTTTAGCATGGCAGATTACAGACCATTGTGTGTTCTTTTTTCTATGGGAATAAAGTTTTCTGTGAATGATTATCCAAAATCTTGTAGTGAGGTGGAGGACATGTGAAAAGTACCTTATGTGAGTGAAGTTGGCATCCTTATGTATGCTATGGTCTTTACTAGACCAGACATTGCCCAATCAGTGGGAGTCCTGAGTCAGTTTATGGCTAAACCTGGATGGGTACATTGGGATGTAGTTAAGAGAGTGTTTAGATATTTGAAGGGTACATCAGAGTATTCCATATGCTATCATGGAAACTCTTCTAGAGCTCCACATTTAGTTTGTATTCGTGGGTTTGTGGATTCAGATTGGGCAGGTGACATTGACAGCAGGAGATCCACTAGTGCCTATGTGTTTACTATGTTTGGTGGTGCCATCAGTTGGATGAGTAAGTGACAACCTATGGTTTCTTTGTCCATGATAGAAGTAGAGTACATGTCAGCTACTCATGCTTGTAAGGAAGCCATTTGGCTTAAGAGACTGTGTTCAGATGTTGGTATTGATGCACAACATATTACAATTTGTTGTGATAGTCAAAGTGCTATTTGCCTTATGAAGAATCCAACTTTCCATACCATAACCAAGCACATTGATGTGCGGTTTCACTTTGTGAGAGATATGGTGGAGGATGGAAAGGTAAGTTTGGAGAAGGTAGATACAGTAAAGAATGTTGTGGATGCATTGACAAAACCTGTGGGCACAGAGAAGTTCAGATGGTGTTTGGAGTCTATGGGCCTCTTGATCTATAGTAATTAAATCCTGTTATTTCCTTTGGCTCTTACAAGGTGTTCAACAAGTGGGAGAATGTTAGGAATAAGGTGTCTCAACCTTGTATATTTCCTTAGATTTGATATTTTCCAAATGTCGGCACTTTGGACAATGTGTAAGGTAATCATGACTAAAATGGTTATAATGGATTCCTATGATGGTCATTAATATTTGTAAGAGCTAATTGTGGAAGTTTCAATGATGGGTGAAGGCATGCAAGACATGTGGCAACTAATTAGTTGAGTACAGTACACTCTTCTGTAATCATCGAATGGTAAAACCCTAATACGGATACCTTTGGAAGTTGCCCTAAAAAAGTGAAGCACATGATATAAGAGTTTTTTAGGGTTGCAAATCTGAGAGAAGTTAGTGTATTGTTGGAAAAAATTTTATGTTGCCAAATTTGTCTTCAAGTGTTGATTATCTCCTGAAAGAACTTGCATTACAAGTGTATTGTAAATAGTATTAGTTTTGATTAATACATTGTGCAGGTTTTGGAGTGCTGGGGTTTTTTATCGAAAGGTTTTCCCCAGGGTAAATCATTGTGTCATTCTCTTTTTTTTCTATGTATGCATGTTATTGTATTATCATTCTATAATTGCTAAGGGTTAAATCTGAATTTCCATGATCCTCTTCTCGAGAGTTTAGCGTAGGGAACTATTTTTTGCACACTTAGTTTCCTTTCACATACCACAAATGACACGTATTTCACTATATACTCACCATAACAAACCAAGATATAAAATATCAAGGCTGTCATGATAAGGACATAGTAAAACAAAAGATAAAATCAACAAAAAGACATCCTAACCAAGTGGTCATTTAGCCCAAAAGTTCTTGCCATGAACAATTTTGATGTGAGGATTGATAGAACAACCGACACCGGAAGGATGCATCTTGATGGGCCAAAGATTGATTGAAATAGAAATAAGAATTCACTGGAAATTGCTTGTGAATAGAATGATCATGAGGACAGTCAATCTATCTACTGATTTGTTGGAAACATTTGCGATAATTGTGTCTATAACAAAGCTCAGTATTGATATGGTAAGCTTAGTTGTGCGGGAATTTTTTTATTGTGGAGGTGGAAAATGGTCAAGGAACTACCTGCATAGATATGGGTAGTGACTTTTATTATGGAAGGCGATGTAGGCTTCTTGGAAAAAATGTGAAAACATATGGTGGATCTGAATACACATGGTGCCTGAAATAGGTTTTCACCATGGTACTTATCCATTGCGCCACCGAAGTGGTTTTCACTGATGGACGGATTTATTTCTCTTTCTCTTTTTTCTTTTTGATATTCTTTTCAAGCTTTTGTATTTTTTAATATTTTTTGATTTTTTGATTTTTTTTTCTTTTTCTTGCTTTTTGAATGTTTTTGGATTTTCTGCTTTTCTAATTTCTTTGGATTTTTTAAAATTTCGGCTGTACAATGGACTAGTGATGGATCAAGCATAGAAGCACTTGAGATGTACAATATTTAAAGGATCGGAGATAGGATATCCCTCTAGTGATGCAATCTAATAAGCATTGAAACCATACTTTGCTGTGATGATGAAGGGCCCCAACCAATTAGGTTCAAACTTTCCTTTCTTTTCATGGTTCTTGAGGTTCTTCATATTGTGCTGCAGGACAAGAACAACAACCTCAAACTGACAAGGCTTGATCCTTTTGTTGAACTAAAGGCGAAGGCAATTTTGATACATGCGGAGGTGGTCTAGGGCATTGATTCGTCTCTCATCAAGGAGTTCCAGCTCTTGCAAGCGGGCAACTCTATATTCTTCTTCGGATAATAGATTCTTGAGATAAATTCTAAGGAAAGGGAGCTCAATTTTGATGGGTAGAATAGCCTTAGTACCATAAACAAGGGAAAAGGGGGTGGCTCCAGTGGGGGTTTGAATGGAGGTGTGGTAGGCCCAAAGGGCAGGATTGAGGCAAAGGTACCAATCGTGACCAACTTCATCGACTATTTTCTTGAGGATTCTAAGGATGGTTTTATTCGTAGCCTCAGCTTGATCATTGCTTTGTGAAAAGTACTTGGAAGAGGTATGGTGGGTAATGCTGAATTTCCTACATAGCTGTGTGACATCCTTATTCTTGAAATTTCCTCCATTATCAATAACAATGTCCTAAGGAATGCCATAAAACAGATAAGATAGTTCAAAATGAACTTTGAAATCTATTTTCTAGTAGTTTAGGTGAGAGGAACAACTTCGACCCACTTGGTAAAGTACTCAGTAGAAGCTAGGATGTATTTATGGCCATTGGAAGAATTAGGGAAAATCTGGCCAATGAGGTCGAGACCCTAGCATGAAAAAGGCTAAGGGGTGATGGTAGGTTGAAGGGATTGGGAGGGAATATGTATCAAATCATTGTACTTCTAACAAGGCACACACTTCTTCACATATTTGTAGGCATCTTGTTCCATAGTAGGCCAGTAATATCCAGTGCGTAACAACTTCTTGGCCAAAGTAAGTCCACTAGAGTGAGCCCCGTAGATTCCTTGATGTACCTCCTCCAAGGACATTTGTGCTTCATCAAAATTTAGACACCTTAAAAGAGTTCCATCGAAATTATTTCGAAAAAGGGTATCACCAAGGATTGTGTATCGGGAAGTGTGACAAATGAAGGTTTTACGTTGATTGGGAGTTAAGGTAAGTGGGGTATGTCCATCGTGAAGGTAGGAATAGACTTCTTAGTACCATGGGGAGTTGGGATCATCAATTTCACACACAATTTCAGAATTTGGTTTGTCATAGGAAGGGACCATAAGATTCTCAACAAGAAACTCACACCATGTGTTGTGTTCTGGCATGGTGATCAAGGACCCAATTTTTGCCATGGCGTCTGCGACTTTTTTGTTTGTGCGAGGGATCTGTTGGAAGATTAGCTTAGTGAAATGTGTTTTGAGATCTTCAACTGTACGGCGGTAGGGAAGCAACTTGTCATCCTTTGTTTTATATTCATCCATAACTTGTTTGATAACTAATTGTGGATCACCAAGCACCAATAAAGTGAGAATATTCCATTGTACGGCCTGCCAGAGTCCAAGTACAAGGGCTTCATATTTTGTAATATTGTTGGTACAAGGAAATTTTAATTTATAAGATTTAGGGATGAGATCCCCTTTTGGTGTAACAAACAAGATTCCTACCCTCGATCCTTTCTGAGTGAAGGATCCATCAAAATAAAGCTTCCATGGTGTACTCGAGGCAAGATTAAGGACTAATTCATCTGGAAAATCTATGATCAAAGGATGTTTACCGTCAACAGGTGCTTTAGCTAATTGATCTGCAATTAATTTTCCCTTGATAGCTTTGTGATCCACATAAACAATGTCAAACTCACTAAGGATCATGACCCATTTCATTGTACGACCAGTGAGAGTAGCACATGCCAGGAGATATTTGAGTGGATCAATTTTGGCAACAAGATAAATCTTATGATTAAGCATATAATGTCATAGTTTCTATGTACAGAAAATAATAGCCAAACATGCCTTATCAATTAGGGAATAATTCAACTCATAGTCAATAAGAGTCCCGCCGATATAGTAAATTGGTTGCTCTTTGTCGGTATCATCTAATTGTACTAGGAGAGCTCCCAATGTGACCTTTGTAGTAGATATGTACAAAATCAGAGGATAGCTAGAAACAGGTGGTACCAACACAAATGGATTAGCCAGATAGCCTTTTAATTTCTCAAATGCATTTTGACATAAGCAATCCCATTGAAAATTGATATTCTTACACAGGAGATGAGAGAACAGATATACCTTATCTATCAGTTGTGACATGAATCTTTTGATTGATTGCAATTTTCCTTGTAAACTGCATAATTGCTTCAAGGTTTTGGGTGGTATAATCTCTAGGATTTCTTTCACTTTCTTTGGCTCAACTTCTATTCCACGATGTGACATAATGTATCCTAGCAGCTTACCAGATTGTACTCCAAAAACACACTTCTTAGGATTCATCCTAAGCTTATACTTCTCCAATTGCTCAAAAATGGTAGTAAGAATAGGAATATATGATTCCCTTGTCTTAGATTTTCCTAAAAGATCATCCACATAATCTTTCATGATGACATGTAAAAGGTCATGAAAGATGGTAGTCATTGCTCATTGATAAGTAGCTCTAGCATTTTTAAGGCCAAAGGGCATCACCTAATAACAAAAGATACCCCAAGGTGTTGTGAATGTATTTTTATGTTGGTCTTTTGGTGTTATCCTAATCTGATTGTAACCTGAGAAGCCATCCATAAGCGACAACATTTCATGTCTGACAGTCAAATCCACTATAATGTCAATATTTGAGAGTGGAAAATCATCTTTGGGACATGCAAGGTTTAGATCTCTGAAATCAGTGAAGATGTGAATGCCCCTAGTAGGATTTCCTACTGGTACAATATTGGAAACCATTCAGGATAATCAATTGGTCTGATTACTTCGGCATCCAACATTTTTTGAAGCTCTACTTTGACTACCAGTACGACTTGCGGATGCATCTTGCGAAGTTTTTGCTTAACAGGTTTTACACTTGGATCTATAGCAAGATGATGCATGACAAGATCTATATCTATCCTGGGCATGTCCTTGTAAGTCCAGGAAAAATTTATTTTATGTTTATGCAAGAATGTTGTCATGTCTTTCTTTTCCTGATCACTTAGAGAAACTGCAATGTAGGTGATGTGTGGATCTGTTTCCGAGCCTAGATTGATTGGAATGGTGTCTTTGATAATCATAGAGGACATTTCTAGTTCTGAGGATATAAATGGAAAGTCAGCCTCTCCCTCCCCTAGCACCTTTGAAAGGTTTTCACTAGAGGGAGCGTCCTTTATTTTATCTTTTTCTTCATCCAAAGGTGTCTGCGAGAGGTTTTCACCAGAGGATGTATTTTTATTTTTTTAATTTTTATTTTCTTTTTCATTTTTGCAAATGAGAGAGATAACTTGGATACCGAAGTAGGCTTGTTCACTGTAGTGGATTTGATGTTTGTACTCTCAGAGATTCTTAAGTCCAAAGAGGGCTAAAACTACCTCATCTGAATCACAAACATCCAAAGACGGTGATGAGTCTTGCTGATCCTAGTCAATTAATTCAGGGTTTGTGAGGGGTAGATGAGGGGATGAAAGATTAGCTTGGGTGATAGTGAAGACATGGTGATTTTTGTTTAGGTCATCTTCAACATAGTGGAAAGGAATTTTGAAGAAATCTTCCTTAGTGTCTGAATCTGAGGTAGCTAAATAATAATCACTAGCAAAGTTGGTCTTGGTCTCTACGAAACCCAATCCATATCCTTTAGGATAGCCATTGGCTGTTATGATCTTCTTCTTACCTATTTCATTATCTCTAAGGCTAGTACCATGATATCCCATGCTTTCAACAATGGGAGTAACCTTAGGATATTTTCCTTTGGGGAAAATTATAGGTCATTCTTCTTCATCACTATAGAGCCAATCAAGGACATTGTATTCCATGTGTTCATCTGATAGGGACCCCCAATGTTCAAAAATAGTTGATTTGCAATGCATAAGTGATTTGTCTTTAGAGGGGGGTAATGGTGATGGTCTTCCATAAGACTTTGGAGACAAAGGGAGTTTCCCAATACATAGATCACTTTCAAATTTATACTCTCCCATGCCTTGATCTGTAAAAGTAGCCTTTTCTTCAGATGAGGAGGGTTTGTCTTCAGTAACCTTGTCTTAAGTAACTTTTTCCTTTCCTTGGGATTGCTCAGCTAGTTTTTCTGATGTCTTTTTTGGAACATGGGTTTCTTGATTAGAATATCGGGAAGACTCATTCAATGGACAATAGTTAGATTGTTTGCCTTCCAATCTCTTGCAGTATTGAAAGGGCTCAGGATCTCCAAGAATTGTGATTTCTCTACCCTGATGTGGGAAATTTAGACATTGATGATAAGTAGAGGGTACACCTTTGATAGCGTGTATCTATGGTCATCCCAACAAGATATTATAAGGTAGGTCTAGATCCAGCACATGGGAAACAGTTTTAATCAAAGTTGGGCCCACTTGTAAGGGTAGTGTGATCAGACCCTTGCTTTCTCATTCTCGATCATCATAGGCTTTTATTGTGATTCATTTGTCTGCATCAATGAGGTCCTCAAAAAGATAGATATTATGAATCATTTTCAATGTGCACAAATTCAAGCCAGATCCACCATCTATAAGGATTCATTTTATTCTTGTGGATTGGATTTTGCCTTCTATATGGAGGGACTTATTATGATACAGGTCAGGACCATGAAAGTCCTTATCGGTGAAGACAAGATGTTCCTGTGTGGCTAAGTTCCCTATCATAGCTTGGAATTGTGCAACATTGATGTTCTCAGGGACACGAGATTCATTTAGAGCTTTATCAAGGATTTCTCTATGAATTGGCAAAGTTGTCAGTAGCTCTAGAATGGATATCTATGTAGGAGTTTTCCCTAATTGAGCCAATAGGTCATAGCGTAAGGTAGGCTGAGCAACGGTAGACGGTGTAGCTGGTGGATTTGCAGATGTAGAAGATTTATCAACAGCTTGGACAGTGACTCTGGGTCTATGTGTGGTAGCATTACAATCAACAACTTTGAGGATTATGGTATTAACATGCATGTCAGATTCTTCAATGTGGCCACAAAGAGAGTCAAACCCAAAGATATCATTTTCATTTAAACTTCCACATGTTCGATTGTGACCTGTGATAGTATTAGTATAATAGTCATATGGGATCGCGTTTGATGCATTGTTTTGATTGTGAGGTGGGAAGGGTTGATTGTAGACTTTGAGTTTTGCATTAGATGAGGATGCATTCTAACCTTCAACTTCAATTTTCCCATCCTCAATGAGATCTTGCACAAAGTGTCTAAGCTTTATGCATTTCTTGGTATCATGCCCCTTGATACGATGATAATCACAATATTCATTATCTCTATACCAAACAGGTTTAGGTTGATTCTCATCAAAAGACTGAGTATTTGGATAGATTATCATTCCTTGATCTGCAAGTTGTTTGAAGATCACATCTAGAGGTTCTGCCAAAGCTATGAATTGTCGTCATTGTCGATTATCGTTATTATTGTTTTTTTTGTTATTATTGTTGTAATTGTTGTGAGGAAACATGAATGATTGATTGTGTAGTTGTTGACTATTGTTCTGATTATGATTCTGATTATTGTTCTTATTCTGATTATTCTAATTGTTTTGATTCTGATTCTGATTTTGATTGTTGTTGCGATTTTGATTTTGATTATGATTGTTATGGTGATTGTTTTGATTGTTATTGTTGGATTCTTGAACATTTTGAACATGCTTGGCATTATTCACTCCATCATTGACAACTCCTTTGTTTTTACTCCAAAATTTTAGTTTATCATTGTTGGAGGGAGTATAATGTTTGATGCTAACTCTTTGCAAAAGGCCATCTTCAATGTCTTTTCCCTTCTTGACAAGGGATTCAAAGGTGTCAAGTGAAGCCATTTTCATTTGCAAAGACATCTCAAAGAGTAAATTCTTTGTGAAGATGTCAATTAAGTGGATATCAAGTATTTTCCATGGCATGCGATTTGCAATATGTCTCCATCGTTGTAAGAAACTAGCAAAGGTTTATCCATTCTTTTGTTTAGTATTGCACAAATCACTGAGTGTTGCTTGATGCTCAATGTTATATGAATATTGTCCAACAAATTTCTCTGTAAGATCAAAGAAAGTAGAGATTGACCCATAAGGGAGGGCCATGAACCATTCTAAAGAAGTACCTCCAAGACTCCTAGTGAAGATTCTTTTTAAGTAATTCTCATTATAGGAAACTTCTTGAAATGCAATGTAAAACTCTTTGAGATGTTGTAGAGGACATGTTTCACTTTTGTATTTCTCAAATTTAGGCATCTCAAAGTTTGGTGGGAATGGTTGCATTATGATAGATTTGTCAAATGGGTAGGGAAAAATATATTCAAAAGAAAACTCCTTTTTTCCCCCATTTTGTAAGCATTATACAATGCTTTTGAGCTCATTGAATTGTTGAGTGAAATTTGGAGTATTCCAGGGAATAAACGGTGGTACATAACCTCTGCCTCCTCCAAATGGTGTAGTTGAAAACCCCGTGGAGGTCATACCAATAGTGGGAGGAGGTATATATTGATAAGCACAAGATGTATTGGTTGCGAATGTCTTCATTCCTATTGTTTGAAACAGAGATGTAGGCAAGGGCATAGAAATGTTCCCTATGTTGTTGACATTAGCGCTTGCTCCTTATGTTGTTGTCATTTGAGTGTTGTTGTGCATATTATTATTTGGCAAAGTGCTTAGGATTTTTTGAATTTGTTCTGGTGTTAATTGAGGTACTGATACGGTTGTTGACACATGAGCTGATATAGGTACTGATGTGGAACGTTCACTAACAGGTCCTTTACCAGTGTCATGTGATGATGTATCATTGGAAGTAGAAGTCATGGCTGCAGTAGTGGCAGTAGCAGCTTTGGTGACATTTTGAGTAAGGAGTGTTTCATCAAAGTCAGTAGGCACCGTGACACCATTATGAAAAAGATTCAAGAATATTTCAACACTATTGTGCATAATGGCCTTCTCAACCATTTCTAAGTTGTATGGATCACTAAGGAAGTCCTTCACTCGAGTGGGTCTTTCTTCTTGGTCTACTGGATCAGTTTCTTTAGGAACTTCCTTAGCTTGTACTCCAGTTCCTTAAAAATATTGAGTGGCAAAAGGATTCTCCTCACGGGTAATAGTGTTGAATTTTGCTCACCTCATGTTTCTAGCTTGGGATTGAGTGACTACCATAAAATGGTGGATTTAGAAGAATGGAAGACAAGAAGGTGTAAGAAATGAAATGGAGCAAAAATCTTGATTCTGGATTTGATTGGATTGATTAATGCTTGATTAAAGATTGATTGATTGATTGATTGATTAGATTGAGGATTGATTGATTGATTTACAAGTTTTTGGAACAAAACCTAAGAATGAAAAAACCTTGTGATGATACAAGCACAAAAGGATTTAAAGAAACACCTGTTCTACTTGAAGATGGACTTGTGATCTCAAGCAAAATGGGACATCACTAAGGGATTTAAATTACTTGAGATGGACTGATGGTCTACAAGCAATGTTGTGTTTGTTTGAGGATGAAGGTTTGCAATACTTTGATTAAGGTCTTTCAACCTAAAAGGATTGATTTAACTTGATGATTTGATCTAATGCTCCAAGAGAAGGATGAATGATGATAAAAGAATGGAAGAATTGATTCTACAAGCAAGAGGTTATCTAGTCATATTGTTCAATGGTGACGAAAGCAATGTTGATAGAATATTTAGCCATGAAGTTGTAGACCTTGTTGTTGTAAAGGATTTTATCAATTTTCTTGCGATGCTCAATCTCTTGTTTGATAGATGTGGTAATGTGTTGATATTCCTTAGATTTGCGAGTGGTTTCATTCTGCTCTCTATAGAATGGAGGTGTTGGAAGCTTAAAATTTTTATGTTTCTTGAAACTGGTTATGTCATATGAAAAATCTGATTTTGGCTGAATGACTGAGTGATCTAAGACAAATGGTTTCAGGGTCCTGCAAAAGGTCAAATTTTGAATGTCTCAGCAGATTTAGAGGCTCACTATTTTCAAGCGGAGACAATGATCTCAGATGCAACCAGTGATCTATGTAGATAGTGATCTATGCAGATAGTAATTTGTACATATGGCAGATCTAGAGAAAAGATGACCGATTGTTGCTAAGACAATGTGTTGAAATTCTAGGAAAATTTTGATCTTAAGTCTGATTTTGGGTAAATTTTTTCGATGGCAAGAACTGATTTCAGCACATTCAAACCAAAAAAAATAACAAACACATGTCTCAAAACAATCCAACAAGGGACAAAGCAACCTTGAGGGATACAAGCAAATGTGACATTGGGAAAATTTGATTCAAATTGCAAGCTCTTGTTTGTGTATGTTCAAGTGACTCTTTCAAGCCACTTATGCTTTTACTGGGTTTATCATAATGAAGACAGTTCAAATAGTAGCTACCTTAGTAAATTGGCTTCGCATGAAATATTATAGGCCCATTTCTTGGTAGTCCTTCAGCTCACATAGTAGTGTCACCCCAGGAAGGGCGCCCATGTTTTTGCCTTTTGCTAGGTATTGTTGTCGTGCTACAAAGATCTCTTTCGCAACACAATACTCTGGGACACGTATGATGGGAATCTTGGGGGGAGATTCTTCCCTCCCCTTGCACTATAATAAATCACCATTTGGAGGTGAATCGGGTAGGCTACTAAGTTAAAATTGCTAGTGAGGTTTCGTGGCCTCCCCACAATCGATTTGTATGGCGTGAGATACTTAAGTCTCTAGTTCAACCATACCAATATGCTGAGGATATTCACTCAGTATGGACTACCATTCAACATGACTCGCCTGAGCTTGAAGGGATAAAGAGGACCTTTGGGTCGCACTTTATTTTTATACTGGCTGAAGGGATTACCAGTTTGAGGTCATCCTCTAAAAGTGAAGCGCACCGTCTAGACATGCCTCTCTAGAAGCTTGATTAAGCTAAGTTTTCTCTTCACCCAAGTTCCATGAAGGTGAGGGGAGAGATATGGCTATAACTTAATCATAGCGTCACTTATATTTGAAGGGATTTAATCTAAATGACAAAATAGCTCGAAAGAAGTGTCAAAAAACACTTCTTCAAACACACCAAGGAGAATTCATTCTAAATTAAACCTAATTAGAGAAACTATGTGTTTTCTATCTAAACATAATACACAATAGTATGGTTAAGCATGCAAGTTCAATTCTTTTCCCACACAGTAAAGAGGAAAGCTTGTAAAAGTGTGTTTATTTGTCTTAAGTCATTCAAGATTGATTGAGGTTCATTCCCTTAACATTCAAGATTGAGTGAGGTAAATTTTCCTTAAGAAACATACATTTCAAGACAAATGTCTAACCATACAAGTTCATTTCAAGAATCTGTTAAAAAACCTTCAAGGAACCTGCACGAAAACCGTTAGTAGTTTTTTTTTCTGAAATGAGAAATGTTGCAAAATATAGTAACCCACAGAAAAATCGTGCAGTCAGTGATCCGTGTAGATGGTGATCTATGCAGATGGTGATATGAGGATACGGTTTTTTACCTGCACAGACGGGTGAATAAGAAACACAGTGAGATTCCGCTAAAAAATAGACTTAAAAGACATAAAAAATAGGATTTTCATCAAATTGGACATCACTTAACTCCTAAAAATTATCTTACTGTCAAAAACCAGAGAGTTAAAATACCAAAACTTGATAAAAAATAGTTTAAACCACAGTATTATAAGTCTGTTTCTGAACAGGCGGAGACAGTGATTTATAGGCATAGACGGCCGAGAAGCACAAACAACCGAGAAGCACCGACAATGACTCTAGAGTGAAGACAGGTCTGCGCGAAATTTTTTAGAACCATGATAAAAATATGAAATCTGTAAAAAATGTTAGAAAATTAGGGACGTGGGTCCCACCGGGCATACCAAAATGTATGTGATAAAAGTATCCTATCAAGAACAACACTTAAAACATGCAAACGTTAGAGGTTAGTCATTAAAGCAAGATTCAAAAAGCTAAACATGTTCAAATATATTCTAAGACAAGAACTATCACCACAACCTCCGATGAGCCAAACAAATGCACCCAAGGCTTGTTTATTTGCTCTTAGAGATTATTGTGGGTGTGCTCTCCTAACACAATAACTTAATCCCACTATGATAAAAATGTGAGCTAAGAGAGTGAAGAACTCAAGAACAAGTATGAGGAACTTGTCTCAAGCTATTCACCATTGATGAAATGCAAATGTAAACAACTAAACTAGGATGATATGCGAGATGAAACAAAAATAACTAAGATTCAATCCATTATGGACCTCAGATGTGATATCTAGATTCAAAATGAAACAAGCATGAACTAAGAACTAATATTGCTATGAAAAATGCTAAATTTCTCTAGAACTAAACTAGCATGATAACAATGCATAAAAGGGAGATGATTTACTCTTGACAATGGCCTCTATTTATTGATTTTTTGGAGGAGAGAGAGGGCTTAAATGAGGTGGAGCTCATGTGGCATCCACATAGGTGCCACATGAGGGACACATAAGCCATGCAAGAGGCCCACTTTTCTCACACATGTGTGAGCAACTTTGGATGTGATGGGTCAAAGTGTACTTAAAGTACACATGTGAAGGATCTTATAAGAGGTGTAAGAGATTTGGGCCAGTAGAACACTTTTAGAAAGTGTAAGAAGGTGTCATCATGGGTGTAAGAAACCTTGTTGGCACCAAATAAGAATTATTTAGAAAAGGTGATTTTTGAAAATTCGCTCACACATGTGTGAGCAAATATTTAAGACTAATTGTTGTAGGAATCAAGAAATTAGCTTAATTAACCTTAGTTAATTAATAAATAGATCTATTTGGTGAGAGTGATGTGAGGTAGGGTAGGATCTAGGTTCAAATTAGCTTAATCTAAATTTAAAATTTAGATTAATTTGGTTTAGTAGAATTTAAGTCATATGGAGGAATAAATAAATTAAAAATTTATTTAAAGGGGACTAATGAAGGGGAATGTATTTAAATAAAATTTAAATACTAGGAAAAATTAATTACATTTAATTAAATAAATAGAAGAATATACCAAATATAATTAATTAATTAAAATTAATTACAATGTTAAGGGAATATTAATTAAATTAATATAAGGACGATTTTAGACGTCTACAAATATTCCCTCTTATCATTTCATTCTTACATTCTTTGCATCAATACTAACCAAATTCAATTGTCGTTCCATTAATTCTTTGCATTTAAAATTTGTTTCACCATTTAAATTTAAATTTAAATTTTTTTTCATATATCTATTTATTCATTCAATTGTAAGTTACATTACAGTTAAATTTATTTTTCTTGCTCTTGATCATTATATATTCATAGTAATTCATTTTGTTTAAGTTGATTTGATCATTAATCATGTCTACTCTAATTCTGGAATTAAACTAAATAGTTCTAATTATCACCAAAGGAAAACTCATGTTTCATTTCTATTCTGTTTTAAACATTTACTTGAAGTTATTACAGATTCTTCTGTTGAACCAGCTGCCTCTGATTCACAAGTAGAAAAAGATGCATGAAAAAAAAAAAGAAGCCCTTGGATTGATTGGTCTCTCCATAGTTCCTAATATTTATGTCTTAATTAGACATTATACCAAAGCCCATCAAGCATGGGACATTCTACAGCAGACGTATGACAGCTCATCTAAATCTTGTAAGATTCAACTCCAAGACAACTTGGAGGACTTGAGGTATAATGATTTTAAAAATACAGATGAATTCTTACTCAGGTTTGATGCAATTAAAACAAAACTAAGTGGTGTTAATGTTAGTTTAAGTGATATTAGATTAATTACTATTATTCTTAAAAAATGCTTTCCTAAAGAGTTTCAACAATTTATCACTAATATTCACTCTCAACTTGCTATACCTACTTTAGCTCCTCATTTAACTTATGCTATTTTTCAAAATTTGTTACGTCAAAAGGAGGCTAAATTATTGCAATTTGGTATTATTAAATCTTTTAAACATTCTTTTGTTTCTAAAACTCAAAATCAAAGTAATAAAACTCATACTTCTAATAATAATTCTAATAACAACAATAACTATCGTAACAATAATCATCATAATAATGGTTATTCAAATAACTATAATCATAATAACATGTCTAATTCTAGGTCATCATACAATAATAATAATTACAATAATGAACAAAATAGAAAACCACATTATACTTATTGTGGTAAAGATGGTCACCTAACTAATGTTTGTTTTAAAAAAGCAAAATGATAAGAATCCCATTAATAAAAATAATCAAAATAACTTCAAATCTTAAGGTAATCAATCTTGTCGTGCTTTTACTGCTTGTTATAAAGCTTCTCATGTATTAGAATGGATTAAATTGATAGTGGCGCTTCTCATCATGTTACATCTCATAGAGAAGTATTTGATTCTTTGCAACCTGATAATACTAATATTTCTATTCAATTAGCTAATGATCATAGTTTCAAAGTTGATAGATTTGGCGATGTAAATGTTCCAAATGGAAAGTTACACAATGTTCTTTATGTTCTTGAATTGAAATCTAATCTCCTTTCAGTTGCTCAATTATGCCAAGATGACAAAGTTGAATTTCATAAGGATATATGTTATATTATTGATCCTAACACTGATCATGTTGTTGCTAATGCTAATATGGATCATGATAACTTGTTTAAATTTTATGAGTTTGCCTCTTCAAGGGACTCTTTGAAAGTTAATATTGATTTCAATATATGGCATGAAAGGCTTGGCAATTTGAATTCCGATTATATTTCTTTGGTGCAAAAATCTAACATGGTTTAAGGATTACCCCATATTGTTCCATCTAAACTTACATGCACAGGGTGCATGAGTGGAAAATCAAAAGGGATCCCTTTCCTCATGGTACATCATGGAGGGCTTCTCATAAGTTACATCTTATTCACAGTGATATTTTGGGTCCAATGGAGAACATATCCATACAAGGTTCAAAGTATGCTCTTACCTTTGTGGATGATTTTACTAGAAGAATTTGGATTTTTTTTTTGCATACTAAAGATCAATTTCTGGACACATTTTCTGAATTTCATATGTTTGTGGAAAGGCAATTTGGTTCTAAACTAAAAATTCTTAGAACAGATAATGGTACTGAATATGATAATAATTCTTTTCGTTCTTACTTGAGATCTTTGGGTATAAAACATCAGCTTACCATTCCTTATACACCACAATAAAATGGTGTGGCGAAAAGGAAGCATAGAACTATTGTGGAAATGGCTAGATGTATGTTACATGATAAAGATATGTATTACAAGTTTTGGGCTGAAGTAATGGCTTGTGCCACTTATTTTCTTAATAGAACTCCTACTAAAGCTTTGCAAAATATAACTCCTGAGGAAGTGTGGTCCGGTAGGAAACTCAATTTACAACATTTAAATTTTTTTGGATCTATTGCTTATGTTCACACACCCAAACAAAAAAGGCATAAATTAGATTCTAAATCTTCTTCATTTACTTTTGTTGGGTATGATGAATCTACTAAAGGTTATAGAGTTTATGATCCTATTACTAACAAGGTACATATTGCAAGAGATGTTGTAGAAAATGAAGTTCATGATTTTTCCAAGGTCAAAGATGATGAATTTAAAGGGGGTATTGTTGATCTCATGGAGGACCAACCTCCTATTCTAAACCCTACTCCCAATGCACCTATTTATATTCCTACTAGTATTAAGAAAGATGATGATGATGGTAATAATATTTCTACTCCTCTTAGTGTTAAGTTTACTCATGATGGTGATAATGTTGTTCATGATGATAATGATGAATTTACTCCTCATAGTGATGATGAAAATGATGAATTTACTCCTCATAGTGATATTTCCATTACTTCTAAGAGAAATCCTAAATGGTTTAAA
>MU223590.1:2656172-2672934 GCA_018584345.1 Thuja plicata
TATTCCTCCTTAAGAGGAATCTCACATTTGGCACACACACAATGTGAATGTGGCATGCATAGAAGATGGGAGTTACATGCAAACTCCTCCACTCATCTCTATTTAAGAGATGCCTCTCACACACTTGCTCAATAATCTTCTCTTCTTTCTCACTTCCCCTCACATTCTCAAAGTTGCTTTCAATATTGTATTGAGCTTATTGCTCTCATTCTTTAGGCTTTGTGCCATATTCATATTATTTACAAGGGGTTTTTTCTTGTTTTTCCCTTTTCAAATCCTTGTGTTCTTGTCTTGGTTCTTGGAGCAATTTGGTGAATTTGTGTTGATCTTTTGAAGGAAAATCTCTCTCTCTCTCTCTCTCTCTCTCTCTCTCTCTCTCTCTCACAGTATTTGGTAAATCTCTTCCATTGCATACTCTCTTGGATTCTTTCCTTACCTTATTCATTTTACTTTATATTTCTAATAGTTTTCCCTGTAAGTTCCTATTGACACAATATTATATGAAAACTCTGCTTGTGCCAAAGCCAAATCCCAACTTCTAGGTTTATCACCAACTAAACATCTTAACAAATTACCCAAACTTATGTTCAAAACTTCAATTTGTCCATCTGTCTATAGATGAAAAGTAGAACTAAACTTCAAATCAGTACCCATATTCTTCCATAGTGTCTTCCAAAAAGAACCCACAAACTTTCTATTTCGGTCAGATTCAATACTCTTACGTAACGCATGTAATCTCACAATCTATTTGAAAAATAAGTCATCTATATGAACACCATCTAATGTATTCTTACAAGAAATGAAATATGACATTTTAGAAAATCTATCCACCAAAAAAAATATAGAATCATTACCTCTTTGAGTCTTAGGCAAGCCAAGGACAAAATCCATGCTAATATCTTCCCAAGGTCTATTAGGAACAGGTAATGGTGTATACAATTCAATATTCTGACTTACTCCTTTTGTCACTTGACAAAATATGCAACTCTTCAGAAATTTTAGAAAATCCTTACACATCTGAGGCCAAAAATATTTCTCCTTAAGAAAACTCAAGGTCTTATCAGCATCAAAGTGTCCTGCAAGTCCACCAGTATGTTTCTCCATGACAAGATTAATCCTCATTTATCCTCTTGGTATACACAATTGAGTGCCTTTAAAAAACATATCTTCCTGAATAAAATAATTAATCCAGTTACTCTTCTGATCAACATCATATTCTTTACATGTTTTCCAAGGTTCTACAAAATAAATATCAGTCTCATACATATTTTTCAATTCATCAAAGCCAATAACTTCCACTCTAATCTCTGTCAAAAAATTCCTTCTTCTACTCAAAGCATCTACAACTCTATTTGACAAACCACTTCTATGCTTCAACACAAAAGTAAAGTTCTTCAAGTATTCAATAAATTTCATATGTCTCTAATTCATCTTATTCAAACTACCCAAGTACTACAAAGCTTTATGATCTGTATAAAACACAAATTCCTTAGGCATCAAGTAATGTATCCATTTCTTCAAGGCTTGAACAATAGCATAAAATTACTAATCGTACACAATATTTCTTCTTAGCATCATTCAATTTCTCACTGTAAAAAGCAATAGGTTTACCTTCTTGACTCAATAGTGCTCCAATTGCACTTCCACTTGCATCACAATAAACTTGAAATACTTGATTGAAATTAGGTAAGGCCAACACAAGTAATTCTACCACATTTTGCTTCAATGTTTCAAAAATGTTATTATCTACATGTGTCCATATGAAGTCCTTATCACCTCTCATTGTCTTTGTCATAGATTGCAAATAGAATTGAAATTCCTTACGGACTTTCTATAAAAACTTGCTAACCCATGAAAATATCTAACTTCACTAGAATTCTTAGGTGTAGGCCTTTCCATTATTTCTTTCACTTTGTCAGGGTCCATTTTCAATCCATCATCTGCAATCACAAATCCCAAATACACTAGCTCCTCTTTCATGAATGAACACTTCTTAAGGTTAATTATAAACTTCTCTTCTTTCAATCTCTATAGAACTTGTCTTATATGTATCAAATGATCTTTTTTACTCTTAGTGAATATTAGAATATCATCAAGATAAACAATCACAAACTTACCCAATAATATTTTCAAAACTTCATTCATCAACCTCATAAAAATACTAGTTGCATTAGTCAAACCAAAGGACATTACCAACCATTCATACAAATATTATTTTGTCTTGAAAGTAGTCTTCCATTCATCCCCTTCTCTGATTCTAATATGATGATAACCACTCTTCAAATCAATCTTGGTAAAGTATCTTTCTCCACTCAAACAATCCATGATATCATCCATCGTAGGGGAATGGAAATTGGTATTTCACTATGATCTTATTTATATCTCTTGAGTCACTACACATTCTCTATTCTCCATTATTCTTAGGTGTGAGCATTGTAGATACTACACAAGGACTCAAGATTTCTCTAATCAAACCCTTCTACAACAATTCATGAACTTGTCTATTCAACTCTTAATTCTCTGCAGGTGTCAACTTGTGTGGTGCTTTATTTGGAAAACTAGCTCCTGGTATCAATTCCATACAATGAATGATACTTTTAACAAGAGGTAACCCATTAGATACATTATCTGATATGATTTCCTTAAAATTTGTCAGCAACCCTTCAACTTTCATAGGTGTCTCAGTTTCCATAGTCAGTGAGCTAGGAATCAAATATTAACATGCATCATCTCTCTTTAGATCCTTGACAAATTTATTTCCTTCCATTAAACAAACCCTTACATAATAACAAATTTCACTCTTAGTTTCCTCTATTAGGGGTAACAATACTTGTTTCTTTCCATTAGCAACAATAGTATACTTGTTCAATATTCCATCATGTATATCCTTCCTATCATACTACCATGGTCTACCCGACAATATATGGCAAAAATCCATAGGCATAATATCACATAGAACTTCATCATAATAATTTCCAATCTTAAATTTTATAAGACATTGTTCACTTACCAACAACTTCTGATCATCTCTAATCTAATAAATCTGATAGGGCTTAGGGTGTTTCAACCTCGGTAAATTCAACTTAGTCACCAACTCCTCTGATGCCAAATTATTTGAACTCCCACTGTCAATGATTATCTTGTAACATTTCCCATCAATATTACATCTAGTCTTGAATAAACCCTTTCTCAAAGGATCCTTTTTAGCTTCTTCACTCCACAAAGTTCTTTTGATCATCAAGTTCTCTCCATCTTCTAGTTTTTTCATTTAATCTTCATGTACCAGGGCATTTCTTCTACTACTACCAACCTTCTTACATTCAAATTATTTATGTGCTTCTTTTCCATATTTAAAACAAGTGCCTTTGAACCAATTCCTTCCTTCTCTCTTGTGATCATCGTTCCTAGGGTAGTTGCCTCTTGAATAAATTCCTCTACCTCTTTAGGAACTCTCTCCCTTCTATTTTGTCTTTTCTTTGTCTTGATCTACTTTTTTTTCTCAGATCTGCCACTCTCTCCATAAGATCTGTCTCTGCCTCTTGAGAATCTACCACCTCTACCTCTATGTCTTTTCTCATGTCTCTTTTTAAAATTTTCTTCAACCTTTAGGGAAAACTGATAGGATTATTCAATGCTATTCATCTTTACCAAACTTATCTCATCTTGTATAGAATTCCTTAATCCATTCAGATATCTATCAATTCTTTCAACCTCATCATCTATATGTCCAGATCTAATATCTAATTTGTAGAATTCTTCTATATATTCTTTCATAGTAGTATCCCTTTGCTTCAAATTTTGAATCCTCCTTATCAAACTAATTTGGTAATCTCCTGGTAATAATTTTCCTTTAAACTTGTTAACCATCTTATCCCATACCTTAATCTTATCTTTACCTCTTCTCTATCTCTCAAGTTGCATGTTTTCCCACCACAAGGAAGCATGAACTTTCAATTTTGTACTAGCAATCTTCACCTCCCTATCTGCAGAAGTGCCTTCATAAAAATGCAAGTTTCCATATCAGAGATCCAATCAATCAATGTATCTAAATCCAACTTTCCATCATATTCAGGAGGAGTAAAGTGTGGCTTAGCGTTCACACTAGTCAAAGCTCTTAGAATCTTTCTTTACCCTGATCTAGGGAAGGTTCTTGTTCTGCTCCTTCTACCTCTATTTTATCTTCACTAACATCTTCAATAGGTCTTTCTATTCTTTGGGTTGTTTCAACAAATTCTAACCTAGCATCAACCTGCCTTAGCATATCCATTAATCTAGGATATGCATCTCTCCTTCCATGAACCATATTCACAACCCTCTACAATTGTAGGTCAAATATTACAAATCTACCACCCCACAATAGGGTCTATAGAAAGATAACCTTTCTCTGATACCACTTGATGCAGTGCCAAGGTGGGATAGTCTCCAAAAGAGTTGTCCAACCTCACAGCTAACAATAAAAAAATTGGAAATATCAGAGAGACTACAAAATCCATAGATATATTTATCAAATAACCAAGTACATGTCAGGCTGTAAGGCCTTCCTAGTTAGGGCTAGTTAGAATTAGAAAACATACTCTAAATATTCATCTGAATCTTCTAACTGATCAACCTATATTACTTTATTTCCTTACACTACGTCCACTTACTTTACCACTACCCTACACGATCTAGTGACTCTCTATATAAATAAAATTACACAATAGGTCATCCAAATAAAAATTACATCCCCCAAAAGGAAACGTATTACAAACATAAGTCCTAAAAAAACACACAAATGATCCACGATTAGTAAAATAAACAAGGGTGGTGATAGGAAACAATCCCCCAAGGAATAAACAGCCATGATCAAAGATTGCAATGACTAATAATTCAATAATTGTGACCACAACACAAATCTCTAGAAGATCCTCACTAATCTTGACACTCAATCAACAGAAGGAGATGCGGTCATAGGAGAATGATCCATCAACGTTCTAGAATAGGAAATTGTGAGCGCAACTGCTAAGTCGCACAAGATATTGACCGCAACTAAACTCTAAAAACTAATAATAGGAAAAGAAAACTAAAAAAACATAATGTAAGATAGCTTATAAACCCAAGATGATCCTGCATCAATGAAGGATCCTTTCCTCCTTCCTTTCTGTGTATCTAATCGCATATTAGCTCTAGAAATTTTGAGGTAAATGGCTATTGTGGAGTGTCATGTAGGATCAGGAAAGCATGATACTACTATCATGCCTAACAAGATGACCCTATGACCTTTCCCCTTGTAGAAAATGCTATATGTAGAAGGAGTGCTAACATCAAAGCTTATATAGATTGCACTCCTATTAATTGATGACAAGTGGAATTTTGACCTTGATGGTTGTCTCTCAAAGAGAAAAAAAAATCCATTAGGCATGTACCTCATGAGTACTAGGATAGTTATATGAGCCCCACTATAGAGGACATGAGTCTATACATTGATCTAGATCAAGTGTCTTAGGATGAACGCACTCTGTGGCATACATTTTATAAGCCTATTCGTAATGTAGATCCCTCGAAGAAAATCATACCCACTCTTCTAAGAAAAATGGAGGAAGACGTATGGTTGGAGGAGAAAATATTGGCCTTCTAAATTTATAGGTAGGAGATCTTGCATCTATGCATGAGTATTGGGAATTATCCCATAGACCAATAATTTGAATAAATATAGTGCAAGTACAATGATGATGATTTAGTTGATCCTGATTATGAACCTCCTAAGGGTGGAACCGATGAGTTTGAGATTGTTGAGGTGGTCTCTTCTAGCATGACGAACCCAAACAAACAAGATAAACAACTACAGAACCCTCCACCTGTGGGAAATTCAACTTCTCTGGATGTTACCAAAAGGCTTCGCTCACTAGATGGAAGAAAGAGAGTCAATGACACTCCTATTTCTTAGCAGGCCCCCATGTGGAAGAAACAAAACACTACTGGCAATCTGGGGAGTACCCAAACAAAAAATCCTTCCACCACTGCACCAACTGCCGCATTGATTCAAGTAAGTTTCTCTCCTACTCTTCTATCTTCTTAGTCTCTTATTTCTCTTATTATGCCTTTCTCTCAGCCTCTTGCCATTGCACCACAATTCCTCTCACAATTGTGCCATATGTTCCCTAGTACACCTCCGCTATGAAAAGAACATTATTTAGCTTGGCCACAATTACCTCATCTTCCATGGAATCATTTACACCCATTGCATCATTTTCCTCTACTGTAAATTTATTTTCTATGCCCACAATATTCGGAGCTTTAATCTTTAATACCTCTCCTCTGCTAGTTTCATCAAGCATGTTTGTTGTAATCATGATACTAGTCCATCCCCCGTGTTGGTGTTTGAAAATGTTTATGCTACTTAAAGCTACCAATATGCCTTGAGACTGATGTTAGGAGTGGTTAGCTCCAAGTATGAAAGCTCTGCAAGACAACTAGACCAACTATAGGGACAAGACTGCCCTCTACACTTCTGGCTTTGTTAAACCAAGGCGGGTGCATGTAATCTAGATTTGATATAACTTTTACAACTCTTCACTTACTTATGGATTTAACAACATGTCTATGATAAGAAAGTGTTGAATGTTAACCAGACATTCATTAAATCTCAATTATCATATAGGACAACAAACAAAAACCACAAATAAAAGAGACTTGAATATGGTTTTTATGTTTAAAATGGAGAACATAATCAAACTCTATCAGACATGCATCAACAAAGAGTAAACTAGCTCTTTATTAGTGCCTTATCCATTGGGAAATATTTCAAATCCAAATACTGAAACAAAAGAAAACTTATTGACCAAGACTCATAGCCATAAACACAAATATCTTAGATCATACACTTACTTATAAGATCCTTATGCATATAAATCAAATGAATCTCTGTTCTATCCAAAGTATACTTTAATCCAATCCTAAATCAGAACTATGGAATAGAACACATACATGGATAACTCTATGTAATGGATTATAAAATCCAAAACTCATACAATGAAAGCCAAAGAGAAACTTGAAACTCATACACTTATATTAAGTATAATGAGTCAAAATTCTATAACAATATGACCAAATGATTACACCATTCAATAAATTGAAAAATATCAAAGAACTATCTATCTTATCATAAATTATAGTCTAACATAAATCTGCTATATCCCTGGAACTAAAACCTTGGATTCACACTTTAGAAGACAAAAATTCTGGAACCCTTACAACCGAGAAAAGAGAGGGATAAATAGGAGAAGGAAAACCATAGAAGAGGGTTTTTTTCTGACACCAGTCCTTCTTAGCAATTAAGAAAAGGACTTCTTATCGGCTGATCTTTCTCTAAAAGATCACAAAAAGATCTGATCCGACATATCACTCGTCAAGTCGCAAGAAAGGATCTAATGTCATAAATGCAGAGCACTCGTGACATGGGTAGAAACATCCCAAAATAAGAAGTAGACCAGAAACATATGAGACCACCATGTTGCATTGAATGCTTCTAGGACCATATAAAACATCCCCAGCTACTCAAACGATGTCATTCAAATTGATCATGGTAAAAGAAGACCTCAAGCCACTCCCCTGCAAATCTGAGAACATGCAATCATGACAAACAATCTCTAGATACCTTTAAAAAGATTCAAACTACCGTTAAAATGGCTAATCTTTCTGGAGCTAAACACATCAATGACCGAGATCAAGTCCCTTCACAACTTTTAAAACATGACCATCGATCAACATTAAGTTAACCAAGCCCAACATAGATCCTGCCACGAGTCGTGTAGGCACAATGCCTTGAACACTAGATCTCGATCATCTTGGAATTAAGGCTTTACACTCACCGTCAGATCAAAACTAACCTAACTAACCTTTACTTTGACCTCAAATCAGAAACTACAGGTCCCACTAACTGGAAAGACACGTGTCGGCAAGGCACAATGCATGAATGGATAGATTTTGATCACTTTTTCATTAATTCTTTATGTTGTCCATTGGATTAAATATGAATTTTATTCATTTTAATTTATCTTTTTCCTCGGCCTTTAACCAGTCTTCAACCCACACTTTAACTTTGGTCAACAAATATCTTCTTATGTCTAAGTCACTAGATGATTTGACTAACCCTAGTTCCATCTGGAGATCATACACATGCCACAAGATTAAGATCAAATCAACGGCTAGCACCAGATCTTGGAATGAAAAATAATATTTTAATTTTGTCTAGAGATTACGTGCAGCCCATAGATCTTCATGCATATCAACGGCTCTGATTTGATCCTCCGCAACCTCACCTTAACTTTATCCTGACTCAGGTTCATCTGGAGATTACGTGACTAAAATGATATCAAAGTCTCTGAACATTTCACTTAACCTGAGTTTGATCTTGAGATTATGTGTAGACCACAAGATCTTTCTTTAATCAACAGTCCAGATCATATCCTTGCAACTCGACTTAGCTCAGAACTTAACCATGCCTGACTCAAGGTCTAATTGGAGATTCAGTGACTGAGTAAGCTCTAAGTTGCTAAACATTTCAAATAATCCTAGGTACATCATGAGATTACATGCACACCATAGGATCAACAAAGCATCTACAGTTATGATTTGATCATGGCAACCCATGCTTAACTTTATCTTAACCCAGGTACGTCTGGAGATTGCATGACTAAAGAGATCACCAAGTCGCAAAAATATTTCTTAAACTTTGATTACATTCAGAGATCTAGTGCAAGCCCTTAGATATTTTCTCTGGTCAATGGCCACAATCCTTTTCATGTAAACTTATCTAATTAACTTGACTCAGGCTCATAATTGTAGTCTACCCAAGATTTGGTGACTGAAAGAAAAACTAAGTCACGAGATGAAAAGCTAACCCCAGAGTTTATTCTAAGATTACAAGACAACCAAAAGATCTGATCTAGATCAATGATGCACATGAAATCTTTGAATCTTTCTGTACTTTCCCATTTCACTAGTACATTTGAGACCTCTTTTTGATGGCTATGCATCGCAATTACACCACTATTCTATCAAGAAAGTGACATAGACTGTTGTTGTAGTTTTGGTGTCAGAATCACCGATGGTAGCAATGTCCGTTATTATTGTGATGGTCATGACCGTCGCAATATGCATTGGCTATGAGGGTTAGTATGCCATTGTTACACATTATGAGTGTCTCCATTATGATGGGTATGCGACGGACATGCTATACATGCGACGTCCAGCTGTCAGATTATTCTGACATCTAGACGTCAAGTGTAGTGTTCTCACCCCGGTTGTCCTCTGAATATCATCACAATTGTGATGGTATGATATGTTTAAAAATAAATAAAATTTTCATGTGCATGGAGTGATACCTTAAAATATTGAGCTTCTCTTTGTTTCGAGAACAGTTTAACATTCTCTACTTAACAGGGCCAACCATGTGAAGGTGGAAGCTCATCCAGCCCCTCTTAGGAGCCTTTTATGACCCTTTACGACACTTTAAGATCACTAAGATGTAATCTTAGGGATTGTAAAGGGTCATAAAGGGTCATAAGGGATCCCAGGACACAAGAGCTAAGAAAAATAAATGTAGGCATCATGGTCACAATTGTTTGGAGACACAACATAATTGAGTGGTATACCTAGACGATGCAACACAACCACTACTCCTCCAGTTCTAAGTTGGCACTGGAGGATCCAAAAACCATAGATAAAGAATAAATTATTCCTTATCCATGTTTTTTGGATCCTGGAGTGCCCAATTAGAATTGGAGGAGTAGTGGTTGCATTGCATCATCTGGGTATACCACTCAATTATGTTGTGTCTCCAAACAATTGTGACCATGATATCTACATTTATGTTTCTCAACTATTGTGAGATTAAAAGTCTTCTAAGGAACCTGTTGTGTCTATGTGGAACTGCATAGGATTGTCACCAAAGGGGGTTCTAGAACAGAGAACTCCCTTTCACTTAATAATTATGAATCCATCAATGGTATACTAATTTTTTAGGATTTTAAGTTTCCATTGATGGCTTCAAATTACCAAGCAAAAGGTGTACAAAATACTTAACAACCTTCAGAGCCTTTTGCTTGAATGCATTATACCCCTAACGTACTTCATGGAAACATTTTACACTAGGATTACAGGGAAATGTAAACCAAGATTCATATAGAGAAAGGTGTTTCTCTTGGAAAATGGTTGATGGTGATTGATGAAGAAGATTTGAAATGATGATTGATCCAATTCAAATTGGCGGAATATTTCCAAATCTTCTTTGAACTCATTACTATCAAATAGTCTGTAGATGGTAATAAATATTTCTCAGAACAAATGATATATTTATATATCACATGCTGAAGATCATAACATATGAGAAAACAAACAAATTTTTTGTACTCACAAGTGTAACAGATTCATCTTCTTGTTGAAGAGTTCAGCTGGAATTTTGCATGAAAGTTTGTTTAGGTTGAAGTAAAAAGGGAAAATATCTTATAAAAGTATTGGTATAATTTGGATAGAAAGAATTACCCAACTTCATAAAACAAGAATGGAAATAGTGCAACTTAAAAGTAGAAGACATACAGACCTGTCTAGTGATCATATTGTTGGAGATTTGCTTCTGTGCAAATAATTGATTGTATGTTTTTCATTGATGACAACATATAATATACATTGGTGTCTTATATGCAATTATCAGTAAAGATTTTTTGGAGCTATGCATGTTTATTTCCATGGTGTATACTTGTTCTAGATGCTATGTGCATTCAGGCTAAGTTAGATATGAAGTTTCAGTTGAGTGATGTTAATCAGTTATGGCAGTTACAGTTTCTGGAGATTATCTATGAAGAGCCGACGTAATTACATTATTTCTTGAGTTGCACCTATCTTCGGGGTATGCATATTTGTATTCATGTTTAGGTATGATTTAATGATGATTATGAAAAGGTACCAAATGTGTTTTATCAGAATAATGGTGTTGGAGTTAATTTGGTGGAGCCGACTTTGTAAAGCGTCACATCCATTCAGTTTGAGTTGTGCGGTCCTAACTTTGATTGTGTGATTAGTTAAGCCGACAAGGAAGTTGCTGAATTTTTTCCTACATCCATTGTGATCTTACCCTTGGTGAATATATATATATATAGTATTCCAAATGAAATCACTGTGTCAAAAATGAAGTGAAAATAAAAGACAGAGCAGAGAAGAATGTTATACAATTGAAGATCTATGTGAAGAAATAGAAGAAGACTACAATTCACTGGAACTGGTCAAGATAGAAGGTCTACTTAACAATTCATTATAAGATATAGTGTATATCTATTTTTTATAAGGTTGCAGCCTTCATCATTTGAGCAGTAAGCTCTTGGACAGTGTGTCCTCACCCCTAACAGGGTTATCTATAAAAGACTCCTAACAGGGTCCGACTTTTAACCGGGTCTCTATACTTATTGCATTGTAATTAACAACTTCTAATAGGGTTGCAATATCTTCTAACAAGGATCATTATAAACTAGTACAATTATTTGTGGGTGCTAATTCCCATTGGGGTTTTTACCTATTTTGGTTTTCCCCATGACCAAAATTGTGTTGTTTAATTCTGTGATATCTTGTTGAGTTTATATTTAAAGTTATTTTGTACTTAATTGAAAAAGAATTAAATCTTGTAGATAACTGATTCACCCCCCCCTCTCAGTTATCTGTTGGGATTATTCCTAACACATATTGTTCTAAAGGTGGCGCCTGATGCTGCTGCAACGACTACAGACAGTAAATTTTGCATCACTGTCTGATGTTGGTGAAGTGTTGACCCAGGGTTGAATCCACTATGTTCCTGTATGATCCAAAACCTATAAGGAAGGAAAAGATGGGGTTAGATCCAAAGGATCTAAGAAATGCATGACACCCTATTACTGATCCTCATCTACAATTATGCATGTGCATAGTCAAGCCATACACTTCTAAAAGGAACAAGGATAAAATTTACAAAAACCCATCCATGAGTTAGACATCATAAATTATAAATAAGGTTAACTTTTTTAAAATTTTATACCTTTTTTTAATTTTTTTATAATAAGGTTAATTTTTTATTTTGTTTAATTTTATATAGAAAATCATAACGAAGTCATAAACAACAAAAATTTCATGAGTTTATCAAACATGCAAAACGTATCTACATGAAATTCTAAAAAAGTTTCAGTATCTACAATAGCCCTCTTTTAATCACATTTATGTATATGGTCCCAACAAAGTAATGCACAAACTACATAAAGAAGGCATTGCAGAAACATGATTTTTGCTTTCACCATTGAAGCAATCTCGGCAACATTAGCTGCCTCTCGAACCTTGCACAAGTTGCACTCATTTCCTATATTAGGTATAGATGTAGATGGGGTAGATGTAAATGTGGTTTCATCGACCCACCAAAAGTATTGACATCCACTATTTCCCTGCAATACCAAATCTACATAAGTTCTTCCTACAATGATTATAACTTGTCACATTACTTCTAAACATAAAATATAATTCCATATCGAGACCTTTTTCCTATTTGGGCAACCCCAAAATTGACGCCCAAGATTACTTTTTGTGCGTGATGTTTTCAACACACAGGGACACCACCACATTGACACATAGGCACATTGACCGAAGCCATCGACGCTATATCAATAAATATTGTACTGTCATTCAACATATCATTTTGTTTAGTTGATTATTTTGTTCATTCATACTAATTATAATTGAAATAAAAAGCAACATACTAATCATGTAGACAACATCTCAAATCAAATTGCAAAATGACTATTGTCAATCACAGTACAAAATGATAATGCTTTGTATTTGATGATATAATGAATCTGAACAACATGTAAATGCAATGTCCTAACTGCACTTGATGGAAACCATATGCATAGTTGTGATTGGGAATTTTAGTCCTTACCACACATTGAAATGCATGTAAAGGCATATACAATTGGGGGCATGTAATATTGTAATATTGCTATCAAGATTCAAGTTTATAGTTTAACATTCACAAATGTTGATGTTACGGCAATTCCTCTCATTACTTCTTCTCCGCTTGAAACAATTGGGACTACTCGGGAAAGACGAGTAGGCTCTACTATACCCTTTTCTATGTCCACTACATGCGTGGCTATTTTCTTCTTTTCTTTCTCCATTCCTCATCATGCTTCGTCCTTGTTATATTCGTTGCCAAAATATTGATATTTAGAGTCTACTCACTTTCCTGTGTACTCCAAATTGTATGAATTGGAGTTGAACCATGTGTCACATACACTCTTGCAAGTCATTATTGACACATCAACGATTTTGGTGACATGATAAGTAATTTGTGCATGTCAAATTCATGGATGAAACATGCGTCAATGAGTTTGACTCAAAAAACTATACACTTGAATCTAGATAGCAATATCATAAGATAATGAAAAGTTTTGATGAAATTTTAATGGGAGATGTAGTCGGGTATAAAAAAGAATGGTCCATGAAGAACAAAATAACAAAAGAATGCCATCAAGAATTCCAAATGCAAAGATGTAAACAATGCCAATATTAAACAGTGAGCTCATAAACAATGCATGATGCCCTAGGTTGCAGCCCGCAAACCATCAAGATATTTCCTCATGAAATGATCCTCAACGGGGAGTACCACATAGTGAATATTAATAGAAAAACAAATAAAGAGAGATCAAACACTTCACACAATGCCTTGAAGGTAATAGCAAGGATTCCCTAGCTCTCAAAGCTCGCAGGTCATCAAGCATTCAAAATACAAAGATGTAAACAATGCCAGTATTAAACAGTGAGCTCATAAATAATGCATGATGCCCTAGCTTGCATCCCGCCATCCATCAAGACATTTCCAGTATTAACAATGCCAGTATTAACAATGCCAACAATTCTAGTATTAACATTCATATTGTTCCATTAAATCAACAAATGCCATCAAAATGAAGTTGAGTTAATGAGAATACAAAGCTTGAATGTATATATACATACATATACATGTATATACATACATACATACATACATACATACATATATATATATATATACACATACATACATATATACATATATATACATACATATATACATATACATATACATATATACATACATATATATATGTATGATGTTATTGTTGTCATTGCATGCTTGCTGTTGTTGTGCACCATATATTGTTTTATACACTGTTTATTTCATTGAGACCGTGAGCTTGGCATTTGTTGTATTTGTTGTTATTGGATCAATGTTGCCATGTTGTTGAGGTTGTAGATGCATTGAATCACCACTGTCATTCTATTTTGATAGCATGCTAGCTTGAAGATGAGTGACTACAGTATCCTAGTTTGCGTTATTAGATGATTTTCGTGACATTATTTTGTTAAATGCAGCTGACATGATAAGGAATTTGTGCATGTCAAATTCATGGATAAAACATGATTCAATGAGTTTGACTCAAAAAAAATATACACTTGAATCCAGATAGCAATATCACAAGATAATGAAAAGTTTTGATAATCAGATTTACATAAGTACTCACATGATACATATGCTAAAGATTGAATAGTAGACAATAAACAATTAGAGCTACATACAACCATTCATTGTGTAAAAAATCAGCAAAATCACAACAACATAATGCATAAGGATATAAAGTTAATTAGCTAGATAAGTTTTTCTAATGATGATGAACATATGGATATCTAGACTCTGAGTATGTATCAACAAAAAAATTTACAAAGAAGAGTATTCCAAACATTATGTTAAACAGTTAAGTTTCATGTCTACGTTTGATCTAAAATGACCTAATTTGTTGACAAAAATGCCAACTCCAAAGAAGTAGTCCATCATAACATTCCTATCATCACAAGTGAAAAAATATTCATTGTGACCATGGAAGATACTCATAGCAGTGTAGTCATCATTAGTGCAAGATAGCTTGAACACCTCCCACATCTCCACTATTTTATTTTCAAAGCCAAATCTATTATCAAAAATTGAGCCAAGCCTGCCTTAGATAATGTTTGGATTGATGGTTTGAATCCCTTGCGCAAATTTTTCTGAATTGTCGAAAACAACCACATTCTTAACCACCTTCAAGACCCATTCTAACCAACCGGTAACTTCAAAGAGAGTAGAAAATACTAGTTTATAGATCACCCCATTGTGTACATGCAAGCCAACAATAGTATGTTTTAGGAGGTAAAGAATAGCATGCTTGATGTCATCATCACACACATTGAATAATCTGGAGCATTATTCTTCCAAGGATTCCAAATGACAACATTAAATACCAAATGTTCTATCCATTGAGAAGACCTAAAACAAAGTAACAATAATGAAAATAGTGAATAAGTATGCCAACATAATGAATAAGTGGGCAAAATACAATGATCCAATAACAGCAAACACATTACAAATGCCAAGCTCATGGTCTCAATGAAATAAACAATGTATAAAATAATATATGGTGCACAACAACTGCAAGCATACACTGACAATAATAACATTGCATGATGCCCAAGCTCAAGGGAAAAATACATTGATCCAATAACAACAAATACATTACAAATGCCAAGCTCACAGTCTTAATGAAATAAATAGTGTATAAAACAATATATGGTGCACAACAAAAACAAGCATAACACTGAAATTGTTTAAGAAGTTGACTATGATATTTTCAGAATTTGCAGAGGAAAGAGTACCAAACACTGGAAAGCGAAACCAGAGGATTGACAAGGTTTCTTTGGAAAGTGAAATAGAGGATTGCCTATTGGAGAAAAATAGTACTTTGGAGAAAATAATTGTTGGTTTGCTCATCTATTATAGAAAAATTCAAGTAGTACAGGCATACATAAGAGGATGAACATAAATAATAAGGGTACCAGACATTGTCTGAAGTGATAAATTTTTGACCTGGGTATGAATCCAATGTGCTCCTATGATGATCCAGAACCTGCAAAGAAAAGAGAGACGTGGGTTAGATCAAAAAATCTAAGAAATGAATGGCATCCTATTACTGATCCTCATCTACAATTATGCATGCGCATAGTGAAGCCATATGCTTCTGAAAGAAAAACTATGCTACAGGACATGTGCCCTCAGAAGAATGTTGCATAAAGGAAAGAAGATACCATGTTTTCCTCATGAAATGATCATAAATGGGGAGTACCACATAGTGAATATCAACAGCGAAACAAATAAACAGAGATCAAACACTTCACACAATGCCTTGAAGGTAATAGCAATGATGCCCTAGCTCTCAAAGCTCGTGGGTCATCAAGCATTCCAAATGCAAATATGTAAACAATGCCAATATTAAAGAGTGAGCTCATAAAAAATGCATGATGCCCTAGCTTGCAGCCCGCGAGCCATCAAGACATTTCCTCATGAAATGATCATAAACGGGGAGCACCACATAGTGAATATCAACAACAAAACAAATAAAGAGAGATCAAACATGACATGCTATCAAAATAGAATGGTAGTGGTGATTCAATGCATCTACAACCTCAACAATATGGCAACATTGATCCAATAACAACAAATACATTACAAATGCCAAGCTCACGGTCTCAATGAAATAAACAGTGTATATATAAAACAATATATGGTGCACAATAACAAGAATCATGCAATGACAGCAATAACATCATATATATATATATATGTATGTATGTATGTATGTATGTATGTATGTATGTATATATATATATATATATATATATATATATATATATGTATGTA
>MU223590.1:2683924-2716468 GCA_018584345.1 Thuja plicata
CCATGTGAGTGGAAAGGGGGGTGTAGAGTGGATGTGTAAGAAAACCATAATGTAATCGGTTCAATCAATAAAACAAACATTTCCATGCATTGATCTCATTATTTTAATTGCTAAAGAGGTCAGGGAACTGACTGGTATCCTTACTGTACCCGAGCTTCTTGTTGTAACAGTGAATTGGGATTTTAGTCTTCCTTAATGAATTGACTCTTCCACCCACTGTGAACACTATGATTGGCGGGAGATGTCTAATATGTAACATATCCCTTTAATATAGTTTGTTTATGCAGGGATTGATAAAGCCCTTTAATCTCATCAATTGATAAGTAGAAGATACTTTCCACAATAATTTAAATTGTGATATTTCTATTAGGATTCAATTTTATAGTTTTTGAGTCAAACTCATAGACCACGTTTCATGAGTAGTGGTTCACAATAACACATTTATTGTAGCAACTTGATAGTTTCCTTTATCACCTTCCTTTGTTTGTTTTTTTGTATCATTTTCTTATCCTTGGTCATCATCCTTCTGTCCTTGACCAAATGTTTTTTCCTAGTATCAAATACTGAACCATCCCCACAAGTTGGTTTAGGATCTGTTTTATTTTCAAGGGGTTGCCCATGCCTGCCCTCGGTTGGATTTATTGAAGATAATTCTTGTGTAATAGTAACAATGGGTGATGGAATGGGTTGAAGGAGATGAGTATTTCCAATAGATGCCAATTTCTTGTCATTTCTACCAAATTTGGCATTATGTAGAGCAAATCTTTCTCTAGAATAAGGATATCCATTCCATGAATCTTACTTTAAAAAGAGGTCCATCCCTATTAATAATCTCCCAACTAAAATGACTAATAATGATGATTCTATATGATGAAATTCCATATGTGCAAACCAATTGAAAGATTCATGTATGTATGTATGTATGTATGTATGTATGCATTTATGTGTGTATGTATGTATTTATGTATGTATGTGTGTATGTGTGTATGTATTTATGTATGTATTTATGCATATATTCATGTATGTATGTATGTATGTATGTATGTATATATGTATGCATGCATGTATGTATGTATGTGTGGGTGTGTATATATAGACACACACATATACATACATAAATATTCACACGCACACACACACACACTCACTTACACACACATATATACCCATACATTTCAACAATGATTCCAAATTTGAATATTTATACAAATTACTAACATTGAATACAAGTGAGATACTAATCTCTCCTTCATAATATTTATACAAATCACTAACATTGAATACAAGTGTGATATTAATGCCCTCTAGAAAGTCAACTTCGTAGGCATTAGATAAAAAATTCCTTAAGATCATACATGGACCTATCTTCTTCCATTTTAATTTATTACAGGCTCCTAGGTGTTTGAAAGCCTTAGGAGTTTTTATTTTTCAAAGCATTTAGATCTTTCACATATTCCTCTAGCTCCACTGTCTCCTAAGCATCATATTCATGGTTTGATATATATACAAATAGTTACCTCATTCTATATTGGTAAACTAATTACTAGATGAGTGACTACAGTACTCTAGTTTGCATTATTAGATGATCTTATTTAATTTGTGTTCATTTCATGAAAAGATACATGTAAAGGAAAAGAAATTTCTACATCTAAAGATTACACGTATATACTATATATATGCCAAATAACTTGTATATACTATACAAGGAAAGGAACTTAAACATAAAATCATCTGGGCTGCTGTGAGCATAGCCAACTTTCATAAGAATATGCAAGAGTACAGGCATACATAAGAGGATGAACATAAATAATAAGGGTACCAGACATTGCCTGAAGTGATGAATTTTTTACCCAGGTATGAATATAGTGTCTTCCTGTGTGATCCAGAACCTGCAAAGAAAAGAGAGACAGGGGTTAGATCAAGAAGATCTAAGAAATGAATGGAATCCTATATTGATCCTCATCTACAATTATGCATGTGCATAGTCAAGCCATACACTTCTGAAAGAAAAACCATGCTATAGGACATGTGCACTCAGAAGATTGTTGTAGAAAGGAAAGAAGATACCATGTTTTTCCTCATGAAATTATCATAAACGAGCAGTACCACATAGTGAATATCAACAAAAAAACAAATAAACAAATATCAAACACTTTACAGAATGCCTTGAAGGTAATAGAAACAATGCCCTAGCTCTCAAAGCCCGCGGGTCATCAAGCATTCCAAATGAAGAGATGTAAACAATGCCAGTATTAAATAGTGAGCTCATAAACAATGCATGATGCCCTAGCTTGCAGCCCGCGAGCCATCAAGACATTTCCTCAATGAAATGATCATCAATGGGGAGTACCACATAGTGAATATCAACAGCAAAACAAATAAAGAGAGATCAAACACTTCACACAATGCCTTGAAGGTAATAGCAATGATGCCCTAGCTCTCAAAGCTCGTGGGTCATCAAGCATTCAAAATGCAAAGATGTAAAAAATGCCAGTATTAAACAGTGAGCTAGTAAACAATGCATGATGCCCTAACTTGCAGCCTGCGAGCCATCAAGACATTTCCTCATGAAATGATCATAAATGAGGAGTACCACATAGTGAATATCAAGACCAAAACAAATAAAAAGAGATCAAACACTTCACACAATGCCTTGAAGGTAATAGCAACGATGCCCTATCTCTCAAAGCTTGCGGGTCATCAAGCATTCGAAATGCAAAGATGTAAACAATGCCAGTATTAAATAGTGAGCTCATAAATAATGCACGATGCCCTAGCTTGCAACCCGTGATCCATCAAGACATTTCCAGTATTAACAATGCCAACAATGCCAGTATTAACATTCATATTGTTCCATTAAATTGAACAAATGCCATCAAAATGAAGATGAGTTAATGAGAATACAAATCTCGAATGCCTACCTAGTCAAGTCGTGGCTACCATATTATACCATGACTCTAATCTTCCACAGTTATGCCCTCTTCGCGCACGACGGTATGAGATCACGCTAAATTAGAAATGAGCCTTTCTTTTTCTTTTTCTTTTTTGTTTATAATCACGTGGGTGTTGCAGTTCCTACAGTACCGTCGCCATTACGATAGCATGAGGGGCACTTGGAAAAGAAAAACACAAAAATCACACACAAATGGTAGTGCCATCACAAATTGGCGTTGAAATTTGACCCCAAATATTGTAGTGTTTACTTGTGAGATTACACGCCAACCCCAGATCTCTACTCTAATCAACGACCATGATCCCTTCGTGCAAACTCCAATTGAACTCTGACTTACCTTTCCTAACCATGATTAAATCTGGAGATTCAGCAACTGAAGGAAACTCGAAGTCATTGAATACTTTGCCTAACTCAAGTTACATTACTAGATCATGTGCCAGCCCTACGATCATGTCAAAAATAGAACTTGATCAATGACTTTCCCTGAATCTCTGAATAATCCTATACTTTATTTGACTTAACCTGACCTTTATTGCAGTTAAATCTGGAGATTGGGAGATAAACATGATTGTCAAGTCACTAGATCATTTATTAACCCTTGAGTTTGTTCCAAGATCATGTGCAAGCCACAATATCAACACAAGAACTTAACACGATCAACAGCCTGCGTTAAGTCTCTGAAAAATTTTGTACTTGGCCATTTCCTTTTGAGATCTAGCATGAACCACACATCTCTAAAAAAATTGACGATCCTCATTTAAAATTGAAACATTTCACTTAACCTTGATTCCATTACAAGATCATGCGACCAAAGAGGAAAAGTAACCTTGCCTTGACCTTGGGTCTATCTGGAGATCACACGACAATTGAGTCTCTGAATCGCTGAAAGAAAAACTTAACTCATGGTTTACTTCAAGATTACATGCGAGCCACAGGATGAAACCAAGCAAAGAACAAGATCTACGACCCTCGCCTAATCTCCAAATAAAAAGGCTGACATCACCTTTGTCTAGCGATCACGTGCCAACCACACGATCAAGATCAAGACAGAGCAAGATCTACAGTGCACGTGAAATCTCCAAATATTCCATGACTTTGACTTTTATCCTGAGATTACGCGCCATCTGTGAGATGAAAACTTAAAGAGAACTTGATAGATGGCCTGCGCTTGATCGCTGAATGAAAAAGAATACTCGGTCGAGGTTATGAGATTAAGAGATAAAGGCCCGGAAAAGCACACATGACTTAAAACTTGACTTAAGTGACTTGGAAAAGTAACTTAAAATTAGAACGATCCATAAGAGTTTAGGGTTTAAGATATAGACCTTGCACAAAGACTTAGTGTTTTAGGCCAGAGACCTAAAACAAATTCAGAAAGTGGAGCAAAGGACATAGCCAGGAATTCTTTTTCAGAAAAAGAGCTAACACCCCATTTTCTCCCTAGCTACCATGTCCCTACCACTGCAAACCCAATCACTTGTCTAGATTCCATACACCCTTCCACCTAGAGTTCCATGTGTAGGGTAGCACATCCCATCTTACGTAGATTTGCAGCAACAAGCTAGTTCTACTAGGCTTGCTCCATCTCATAGGTTGCAAAGAAGAAAGATAAAAGATGCACAGAAACCGGTCGATCCTAGTGTGAAAACATTCTATAATGATGAACATCAGAATATTTTGTTTGAATGTCTCAAACCAAAAGTGGTGAAGTCGACCAACCAAATGATTTTGGATGATTTCTCAATTCAGGCTGTAGGAGTGATCCTGAGTATTATGTAGCCAGAATATATATTTGTACTTGCTAAGAAGGCCCATATAATTATCTCCTCTGATTATGTGAAGAAAGCGCGACACCTTGATAAGACTTCCGTGGAGTTAGAGAAGGTGAAAGAAATGGTCGATCACCTCCAAATAAGGGAGAAGTCTCTGGAGAATGAAATTACGCAACTCCGAGCATGTGTGCAAAGGAGACAACGGAGAGGGATGCATTGCAATTATAGGTGTAGAGCGCGAAAACACAAATGTTAAAAAAGAAAAAGAAGCAAAAAATGAATACCTGAAGAAGCTGCAGGAGAAAGAGCTAGAGCTTTGTGCCAAAAATTTAGGGTGCTCAAGTTTTTGTGAGCTGGTTGTATGGAACATCCAATCAAGATATTGCTAGAGCTGGGTTTGCAGACTGCAAGGAATCAATGAGGCATATTAACATGATCATCAATTTCCATAAGGAAACTCTCTAGACTCAGACTGCCTTATCCAATCTAGAGTTTTTTGTAGCGAAGGAAAAAGGGCGATTCAAAGAATTAGAAGATCGCTTGTCATCCCCTTTCAATTCGGATGATTCTATTCTTTAGCCTGATAATTTGATTAACAACTTAACCTATCAGACCTCCAAGCACTCTTCACAACTCTAGAGGTGGATCTTTTTGAGAAATTGCTTCATCCTGTTGTTCGTCTCGAGATCCTGCAAGAATCTGACTTCGGGGACCTCAATTCCATATCTTTCCAGGAGCTGATTGAGCTAGATCAAGAATATCAGTGCTTGAAGATCTAGATTTTTCTTTCATAGAATGACTTGTTACCATTGCAAGCTACCATTGTGAGTCTCGTTGGGATTAGTGCATAAGCGGTTGATATTATTACCTACGACCAAAGTAATCGAGATGTATAAACATAATTTTACCAGCCGTCACTCTTTTTCTCTGCCCACCGAAAATTCCTCTTACCATGGCATTTCCAATCATTATGTCAGAACAAATATCCAAACCGAGGACCTACAACAAGAATGTGGAGTCTGTAAACATAAGAATGAAAATGCATACATACATTTCAAGGAATAACATAATAATTATGAATACTAAACCAGATTATAGTTCTTATCAACGTATGCACGATCACATAGAGAGAAACGTAAGCATGGCCACGTAGTGTCTCTATACAAAAAAAATAAGGTTCTCACCTTCAAAACATAATCTGTTTGAAGATTTATTTTCAAACCCTCGACTGCAAAAGCATGAAAATGGCAAAGAGACATTTTGGTGATAAAATGTATAGAATAGAGAAAATGAGAAAAATCAAACGCAACCTCCAATCATTTTAAAGTAAATCATGTTTTCTTACTTTTATATGTGTCTATATAGATTTCTGGAAGAATCCTAGCTTCTTTTTCTCTCTGTTCGATTTCTAATAGAAGTTCTACATTTAGAATGAGAAATAATAAGCCTTCAAACCCACAGGTTGTTTAATATTGTTCACATAGGAAAAATCCAGTAGCTAGAAATTGTAACCACATAAGTGAATGAAAATGATAGACATCTATAAAGAAGGTATAAACACTCATAATAATATGGAATTTACAATGTCAACATGTTTAATATTGTTCACATAGGAAAAATCCAGTAGCTAGAAATTGTAATCACATAAGTGAATGAAAATGATAGACAGCTATAAAGAAGGTATAAACATAAAATTGGGGCATTCATATTGTAACTCAACATGTTTGAAAGTAAGATAGAATCATGATGTATCATTGGTTAATAAAGAAGGAAGTAGTTCAATATATTGACATTGTAAATTCCATGTTATTTCTTGAGTTTATAAATGAATTACTTGTATGGAAAGTGTACCTCAAGATAAACGTTGTCTTTAAAGTTTAATTTTAAATTATTAAAGGTTCTTAAGTGTTAAAAGTCAATTCTTGGAGCCTATCAAAAAAAAAAATCAATTCTTGGAATGAAATAATTTATAAGACTCTTTTGAAAATATTTAGTTTATGTAATGCAATAGATCTAAAATTATTTTGATCAAAATGTCTTTCTATGGAAATAAAATGTAATTGTTAGTATTGTTTGTTAGGGAACCTAGGGAGGACGAGGACCTAAGGTTAAATTTTATTGTCTCAAGTAATACAGGAAAACCTTTGTTAAATTTAAAAAAACATTAATATGTATATAGGTTTCCTATCCTAGAGATCTTTTGTTTTCCTTCCTGGTTCCCTGGCTGGGTATGACATCTTGGTATCAGAGCCCTAGGTTGTCATACTGAAACCCTAGGAATTTTGTATCATTAAGCTTAAAGTTTATTTACACACATCAATAATGAAATCTTAAACATAGAGCTATGATTAGGACCCTTATACTCATCCCTCTCTTTGCTTGTGACAGGATGCCTCCTGTTACCTATGGTAGGAAGGGAGGTGCCTAGAACACCCCTTTGAGATCTCACCAAGAAGTTCTCAGGAAGAAGAACATTTTAATGAGGAAGGTAGAGGGGAGAAGTTTGATAGCCACATAGGGTATTTTAAGGGGGTTTAGGTGTAGGAAATTTTATACCAGATATTGCAGAGGCTAGATGCAGGGTAGGATAGGGGTCACCATGGTGAGTCTAATGTCTCTCACCACAAAGAGAGAGAAAGAGAAAGGATTCGTAGGAGGAGGGATCAGGCGACAGAGGAGGAAGCCCTACATGCTTCTCACATGCGGGATATCCTTAGAGCTAAGCTTCCCCCATTTAAGGGATCTCAGGGTGGCTCCACCACCGAAACATGGTTACTTGATTTGGAAAGGCTATTTTCCATTCACCCACACGGTAGTAACACCAAAGCTCGATTTGCAGTTATCCACCTTAGGGACTTTGCCTCTACTTGGTGGGAAATAGAGAAAGAGAAACTTCACATTGATATATCCACTTTATCTTGGGAAGTGTTCCTAGAACTCTTTCAAGCTTGATTTTTGTCTGACCACTAGAGGTGGGAAAGAGGAGGAATTTCACAATTTAAGGCAATTAACCATGTTGGTTAACGAATATGAGTGGTGCTTCTTTGAGATTAAGCCTTACTCGGGGTATAACGATGATGAACCCATGCTTACCCAACACTTCCTTAGAGGCCTTAATGGTCGATTGGTCAACAACATGCGAGTCTTTGAACCTTAGACAATTAATGAAGCAGTAATTAAGGCTCATATCATTGAGCAGAATCTAACCTTGGGTTTAGGAGGTTAGATAAACACCCAGGGAGGTAATGCCCCTTAGTCTGGATTAGGATACAAAGGGAATCGGTCTCATGGAGCACCCGGCCCTAAAAAATACCCTCCTTCATCCAAGGGCAGTTAGAACCACCAAAAGAAGAAATTCTAGTATAACAACAAAAATGGTGGGTCTCAGTTAGTGAATCCCCATAATTAGCAAGGAAACAAACATTATTCAAATTCTCAACCGGCTCAAAGCACACAACTGAATGTTAGCCAAAGAAATTATCAACAATCCAGTGCTCCTTCCTCTGGGAAGAATTTTATTACAAATACAGGGTGTTGTTCTTGTGGACAGCACGATCATATTGCAGTTAACTATCCTCAAAAATCAGCACTAGCAACTAGTTATAGACAGGCCGCTTCAGAACATACAATGGGTGATGCAGGAAGATCTCACGAATTATTTTCTTCTTTAGATCAGAGGCAGGAAGAACACCAAGGATCCGCCATCAAAACCTCAGGTTTGTTAGGGGGTATTTCTACCACTATCCTGTTTGATTCTGGAGCTACAGATTCCTTTATTTCTCCTTCTCTAGTTAAGCAGTGTGGGCTGACAGAAGTAAGGCAGGGAGATAAGTGGTAGGTTGAGATAGCCTCCGGGGAAATAATAGCCTCAAAATCCTGTGTTTTGAGTTGAAATTTAGGTCTAGGACCTGTCACCATCTCAGTATTTCTCCGAGTGATTCCTTTAGGCTCTTATGGAGTAGTTTTGGGTATGGATTGGTTGGATGCTCAGGAATCCATTTTAGATTGTAGCAACAAGAGCATCCAGTGTGCAAACAATTTTAGAGAGAAAAAGAATATTGTTGGGGTTCAACAACCTATCTCCCTTAGCATGATATCGACAATGCAGCTCAAGCGGTGCATGCACAATGGATGCCAGTTGTTTGTAGTCTCAGTTAACGACTTGGATGAAGGGGAAAGTAAAAATGTAATGCTTGATCACCCTCTATTACAGGAGTTTGCATATGTTTTTCCCAAGGAAATATATGGAATACCTCCCAAGAGGGACTTTTCTTTTCGAATAGAGCTAGTGTCAGGAGAAGAACCCAGCTCTAAGGCTTTGTACCGCATGACCACATAGGAACTTGGGGAACTTAAGTTGAAATTAGAAGAGCTTTTGGGGAAAGGGTTCATCAGACCCAATGTATCCCCGTGGGGTGCACCAATAATCTTTGTAAAGAAGAAGGACGGTTCTCTCTGATTGTGCATTGATTATCATCGGCTCAATAAAGTCACCATTAAAAATTGGTATCCTTTGCCTCGCATCAACAACCTATTTGATCAAATGAAAGGGGAAAAAGTATTTTCAAAAAATGATCTTAAATCGGGGTACCACCAACTAAGGATTCATGATGTTGATATTCTCTCTACAAACTTTTCATACCAGATATGGTCACTATGAGTTCACAGTAGTACCATTTGGGATGACAAATGCTCCCTCTGTATTTATGAGCTTTATGAATAGGGTTTGCAGAACCTATTTGGATAAATTTGTGATAGTTTTCTTGGATGACATCTTAGTGTGTTCCAAGACATTTGAGGAGAATGAATATCAACTTCATCAAGTGTTGCAACATTTTAGAGAAATCCAACTTTATGCCAATCTGGAGAAATGTGAGTTTTTCCAGACACAGGTTAAGTACCTTGGGCATATTATCTCGGGGGATGGCATGACAGTTGACTTGACAAAAATTTAGGCTATAGTAGAATGGCCTACTCTGACTAATGTCTATGAGGTCCGTAGTTTTATGGGCCTGGCTGGTTATTATAGGTTATTCGTCAAGGAATTCTCCCGAATATCTCACCCCATCACTTCTTTGCAAAGGAAATGGAAGAAAAATTTTGTGGTCAGAGAAGTGTGAGGCCTCCTTCCAATGTTTGAAATAAAAATTGACTAGTGCTCTGATCTTGGCAGTTCCCGAACCCTTGGGAAACTTTTTGGTTTGTATGGATGCTTCACTAGAAGGGATTGGGGAAGTCCTAATGCAGGAAGGAAAATTTATTCCTTATGAGTCTAGAAAGCTAAAGGACCATGAACTTAACTATGCCACCCATGATCTCGAGTTAGTAGCTTTTGTCCATGCTTTAGTAAAATGGAGACACTTTTTGTTGGGCCACAATTTCGAGCTCCATACAGATCATCGTAGCTTTCAATATATTTTCACTCAGCCTAACCTCAATGCTAGACAACGCAGATGGATGGATTTATTATGTGAATATGATTTTGAGGTTAAATATATCCAGGGAAAAATGAATGTGGTGGTTAATGCCCTAAGCAGGTGCATGCATATTCTTTGGATTATGTTGGGTTTCCACGGCAATAGGGTCAAATCTATGTGCTTGTATCTGGAGATCTTTGTATAGCTATCTTACCAGAAATCCACAAGGCACCCTATTCAGCTTACCCATAATGTAGAGGTGACAGCAAGAAGTGTGATCTTCCTTCTTTACCTTCAATAAGACACCCAAGCCAACTTGGATTCTCCTTGGATCCTAGATCCTTTTCCACACAATTTCTTCTACCTATCCAAGGTGGTAGAACCAATTTCCAACCTTTCCCAATTGGATACAATCCAATTCAAACTCTTACACTTTTGAGCTTTAGGGATACTAGTCCTATTTTAGGACTCAACCTAGAAGTCTTCACCAGTGACTTCACTAACCCAAACCAAGTATTTTTATGCCTTCCTTATGTCCTAAGTACCAAGAATCACCCTTTGGTTTAGCCCTACATCTTCTATACAGTACCTATCTAGGACTGTCCTAGAATTCCTTGTAGTACTATCCAGGACGTTTTTCCAACTTAACTTTCCCTCTTGATCACCTTCTAGAAAAATAAGGATATATCTAGATACCCTTTATGAATTCATGTCAGACCCCAAAGCCTTGAAGTTCAAATCCACTCCAACAACTCCTAACTCTCACCCAGTTCCCATACCTAATTGGCCTAATTAGGCTTGGATTTCAAGGCAAGTACTAGAAATTGGGTGCGTGGGATTGAAACAATGCTTTACATGTCTTCAAATAACTCCCTAAAATATAAATACACTCCTAATTTACTCAACCAATCTTTCTAACAAACACAATACTTCCTTCTCCTTCATTCTAGGTTGAATACATTGAGATATTCAGCCTCGGGCTTGATGCATGAGGGCCTTACCCTTCGATCCATTTCCTAAGCTTTTAGAATCATTAAATATACCATCCTAACTTGCATTTTCTATGATCTTAGAGAAATTCACTAGATAGAATGCAAGTTAGGTCTCCATTTTCAAACTGTGCTTCAAATAGACTCCGTCCTGGACTGCTTTTTGGAAACTTCAAATAAAACTTGTCAATTCAAAACCCAATGAATTAAAATCAATCTTAGAGTGGAAATAACACAAAATAAATTCAATGCATCAACTTATTCTCCCAAACTCACACCTTACACGGCCGTACAACTCAGAAATGCTCACAAAACCGCTTCATATTTCATTTCACATGCATCAAAGTTACATCTCACAACTTCTAACCATTTTGGTTCAAAGTAAGCACTTAAGAAAACTTCAAATTTGAAGACGGATTGATCAAAAACACCCTGTGACTATTGGGCTACCATCTTGCATCTCTCGAGAAACTTTTGTAAGTTGCATGAGCAACTTTTGTAAGTTGCATGAGCAACTTTTTGACAACTTTTGCAACATTTGGCAAAACTTGTCTTTTTGCACTCGATGACATTATGAATGAATCCAAACTTATCCAAATGACATAAAATGATAAGAATAACATGAATCCAAGGAATTTAACATTAAGGATTCTAAAAACACAAAACATGCTTAAAGTGACATAAACCTAACTAGGTGATCTAAATGGTTTTAGGCATCTCTAGGCTCATAAGGTTTCCTAAGAGATCCTTGACCATATACACATTGATCCCAAAATAAAAATAGGATGATCCTCTAAGATCAATCCATTTATGACAAACAAGATCCTCTAGGATTAAACAGAGATAGTCATGGGTGCACTACACCATACTCCCTAAGACAAAATTAACTCAAGTCCCTTGAGTTGGGAGATCTTTTAGATTGAAACTAGTCTTCTTGATATCTTTAGGTATTACCAAAGTAGAGTCCTCCATTGAATGGTCTTTCCATTTGACTAGGTATTCATAGAAGGTGGATCTCCTAGTTTGTTTGGTTATCCTCTTGTCTAGTATGCAATCAATCTCTTGTGTTGGTGTTTTTGGTAAATCTTGTAGCTCCTTGTCTTGGGGCAGATCTTGAGCACTTGCAATGGAGACATCAGTGACAGGACCTTTATATGGATATAGGTCAGCTACATTGAAAATGAGAGATAAGCCAATGGTGGAAGGTAATTCAATTCTATATGCATTATTGCCACATTTCTTCAAGATTCCGAAAGGCCCTATCTTTTTCATCATCATCTTGGTGTACTTTTCCTTTGGTAGTCTTTCCTTCTTCAGGTGAACCATAGCCATATCTCCAACTTTGAATTGGATATCTCTCCTCTTGGCATCTACAACTTGTTTGTACTTCTCAAAGGTTTGTTGCAGTGTGTCCTTCACTTGTTGATGAATGGTCTTTATTACCTCTGAAAAATCCTCAACTTGGGAACTCCTCTGGCCAAAATACTGAATTTTTCTTAGTTCCAAGACACCCCTAGGGTGGGATCCATAGACAATTTAGAAAGGACTAAGTCCTAAACTTCTGTTAATAGAATCATTGTAGGATAAATCTGCATGTGGGAGGATTGAATCCCATGCCACTCCATACTCCTTTGTGAGGCATCTTAGCAAGTTTCCTAGAGACCTGATGACTTCAGTCTGTCCATCTGATCGAGGGTGGTAAGTAGATGAGATAGCTAGATTTGTTCCAAGTTTCTTCCATATGGTATGCCAAAAATGTCCCACAAACTTGGGGTCTCTTTCTGAAACAATGGTGAGTGGTAAACCATGGAGTCTCACAATCTCCTTGAAGAAGAGCCCTGCAATACTTGAGGCATCATGTGTAGTCTTACAAGGTAAGAAGTGGGCCATCTTTGAGAATCTATCTACAACCACATAGACACTGTCATAACCTACCTTTGTCCTTGGAAGACCCAATACAAAATCCATGCTGATGGACTCCCAAGGTTTTTTAGGGATGGGTAATGGTGTGTACAATCCTGCATTTGAACTAGTGCCTTTAGATTTTTGGCACATTAGGAAATTCTCTACAAATCTCCTTATCTCAGTCCACATCTTGGGCCAGAAGTAGAACCTTCTCACTAGCTTAAGTGTCTTATCAAGACCAAAATATCCTAATAGACATACACAATGCTTCTCTTTTATGATGTTCTCCCTCATGGAACAATCAGGGATACACAATTGACTCCCTTTAAACAAAAATCCTTCTTGAATCATATATTCTTCAAATTCAGTGTGATTTCTATCTCCTAGTTCCAAACAAACTTGGTAAATTTCTTTGAAGTCTACATCATTGGGATACATGTCTTTGATGATAGAGATACCTAAACTTTCCAAGGCCACTTCTTGTATATCCAAATTCCTCCTGCTTAATGCATCATCTACCTTGTTAGCTACTCCATTTGTATTATTTATGGTGAAAGTGAATTCTTGCAAGTATTCCATCCACTTGAGGTGTCTATGGTTTAGTTTCTCCTACCTGTTAAGAAAACTCAAAGCATGATTGTCAGTAAATACAACAAATTCTTTTGGAAATAAGTAATGCCTCCACTTTCTTAGAGATTGGACCATAGCACACATCTCTGAATCATAGGTAGAGTATTTATGTTTAGCCTCATTAAGATTTTCACTGAAGAATGCCATAGGTCTCCCTTCTTGGCTGAGAACACCCCCAATAGCTCTTTTACTAGCATCACACGCAATGGTGAACACCTTGTGAAAATTAGGGAGAGTTAAGATAGGTTGTTGAGAGACTCTTGTATTCAAGTATTCAAAGGAATTGTCTGCAGCATCAGTCCATACAAATTTTCATTTCCTTCCCCCTTTGATAGTGTCTATCATTGGTGCACTCACCCCACTGAAATTCTTCACAAATTTCCTATAGAAACTAGCCATCCCATGGAAACTTTTGACCTCACTGAAAGATTTTGGAGTGGGCCAATTCAGTATGGCTTCCACCTTGGAAGGATCCATTTTCAAATTACCTTTGGAGATGAAAAAGCCAAGAAATATCAATTCCTCTTGCATAAAAACACATTTTTCCAAATATATCCACAACTTTTCTTCATGTAGCCTCTTCATTACCATATCTAGATGTAACAAATGATCTTCTTTATATTTTGTAAAGATCGTTATGTCATCTAAATAAACAACTACAAAGTGATTTATGAAAGGCTTAAGGACCTCATTCATTAATCTCATAAAAGTACTAGGGGCATTAGAGAGGCCAAATGGCATCACTACCCATTCAAACAACCCCTCATTGGTTTTGAAAGCTATCTTCCACTTATCCCCTTCTCTGATCCTAATTTGATGATACCCACTCTTTAGATCAATCTTTGAGTAATATTTGACTCCTCCTAGGTAGTCCATGAGATCTTCTATCCTTGGCATAGGAAACCTATATCTGATGGTTATCTTATTGATGTCTCTAAGGTCAGTACATAGCCTCCATGTGCCCTCTTTCTTAGGTGCTAGGATTGCAGGGACTGCACAAGGGCTTATGCTTTTCCTAATGAAGCCTTTTCCCATAAACTCTTGAATATGTCTTGCAACTTCTTCATTTTGGTTAGGGGTCATCTTGTAAGAAGCCTTATTTGGTAAGGTAGAACTAGGTATGAGGTCTATACAGTGGCTGATATCCCTTTGTGGTGGTAAAACATCAGTACTCTTGTCTGCAACTATCCCTTTGTATTTATTCAACAAATTTGCTACTTCTTTTGGGCCAACACTTCTCTGAGGTTCTTGACCTTTTGGTGTCTTCTTAGGCTCTATTTTGGGCTTTACTATGATGGAAAAACAAGGTGTACCTCTCTCCTTAAGAACATTTAGAAATTCCTTCTCTCCCACTAAGGTAACATTGTTTGTTAAGGCTTTGTCTTTCTCAGAATCAGGGAGAGGTGTCATAGTGTAACTAATCCCATTCTTAGTCAAAGTATACACATTTTTATTCCCCCCATGTTGGGCATCAACATCATATTGCCAAGGTCTTCCTAGGAGAAGATGACATGCATCCATATCCACAACTTCACACAAAAATTTATCTTTATATTCTCCTACTTGAAATTCTACCGAACATTGATCATCTACTAAATTTTGTTGATCCTTATTAAGCCAAGATAATTTATAGGGGCTTGGGTGGAGTATTTTCTTCAAACCAATCTTATCTATCATTGCATTAGAAACTAAATTCCCTGTAGAACCAGAATCAACAATAAATTTGCAAATCTTACCAAGTACCTTGCAGTGATTTCTGAATAGACTCTTCCTTTGTGGGGGATCCTTGGGAGTTGGCATCTTTAGGAGTGTCCTATTGAAACATTATGAATTCTCCTTGCTTCAGGTCTGTAGGTCTAGATGTAGTGGTGTGGTAGGAGGTCATGCTTTTATAGTTCTCATCTTGAATGAGTTGGACTCTTCTATCTCCTCCTAATGTACCAGCCTTGTTTGGACATCTAAAAGATTAGTGTCCAACCCGATTGCAGGAGAAACACTTTCTAGTGAATGTGGAGTTTCTTCTACCTCCTAACCTTCCTATGCTATTGCCTCTACCCCCTCTAAAATTAAATTTTTTATTCTTCTCTCTGTCATACTCTTGGTGATTGGATTCTCCCTATGGGCTTGGAGATGATCCTCTTCCTTGAAACCTTCCCCTACCCCTGAAACTATTTCCTCTTCCTCTACTATTTTGTTCTCCTATCCTTCTTTGTTTTTCTTCAATCTTCATATCCATCTAATAGCATTGGTATATAGATTGTGGACAAAACAAACTTAGTTCATCCTGGATATTGTTTCTCACTTTTAGGGGCCTTTGTCTTCATGGAGATCTTATGGAATTCATCAGTGTAAGATCCCACATCAAGATCCTTTTGCTTCAAATTCTGTAACTTCTTATGCAGAGTTACTTCATATCCTTCAGGAATAAATTCATTCTTAATTTCTCTTAACTTCTTCTTCCATGTGGTTATAGGGTCCTTTTCTTTCTCCACCCTCTCCCTTTGTAGGAAGTTCCACCAACTTAGTGCAGGTCCTTTCATTTTGGACTTGGAAATCTTTTTTCTTTGTAAGATAGGGATATCCTCACATTCAAAATATTTTTCAAGGGCTTCCACCCAATCCATGCATTCCTCAGGGTCCATCTTGCCCATAAACATTGGTAGGTCTGGTTTGTTATTTCTCCTACCCACTCTCTCCAAAGCTTCTAAGATTATTTTCTCTTCTTGCACCTTTGTCTTCTCTTCATCACTCTCCTCTTCTTCTTCTTGGTTTGACTCTGAATCATCCCCATTAGTCCTACTTATCTAAGAACTCTTCAATTTCTCTATTTCTGCTTCCATCTTCTTATTCTTAGCTGCCTGCTCCCTCACAATCTTGGCTAGCTCCATGTTAGTGACCCTCATAGGGATCTATCCATCAGTATCATCATTCTTCTCTGCCATTCTTATTCCCAAGAGCTTTTCTAAGCTCTGATACCACCGAATGTAGAGGTGATAGCAAGAAGTGTGGTCTTCCTCCTTTTCCTTCAATAAGACACCCAAGACAACTTGGGTTTTCCTAGGATCCTAGATCCTTTTCCACACAATTTATTCTACCTATCCAAGGTGGTAGAACCAATTTACAACCTTTCCCAATTGGATACAATCTAATTCAAACTCTTACACTTTTGAGCTTTAGGGACACTACCCCTATTTTAGGCCTCAACCTAGAAGTATTCACCAGTGACTTCACCAACCCAAAATAACTATTGGGACACCTTCCTTATGTCCTAAGGACCAAGAATAACCCTTTGGCTCAGCCCTCCACCTTCTGTATAGTACCTATCTAGGACTGTCCTGAATTCCTTGTAGTACTATCCAGGAGGTTTTTCCATCTTAACTTTCCCTCTTGATCACCTTCTATAAAACTAAGGATATATCTAGATACCCTTTATGAATTTATGTCAGACCCCAAAGCCTTGAAGTTCAACTCCACTCTAGCAACTCCTAACTCTCACCAAGTTCGCAGACCTAATTGGCCTAATTAGGCTTGGATTTCAAGGAAATTACTAGAAATTGGGTGCATGGGATTGAAAAAGTGCTTTAGATGTCTTCAACTAACTCCCTAAAACTCAAATCCACTCCTAATTTACTCAACCAGTCTTTCTAACAAACACAATACTTCCTTCTCCTTCATTCTAGGTTGAATACATTGAGATATTCAACCTAGGGCTTGATGCATGAGGGCCTTACCCTTCGAGCCATTTCTTGAGCTTTTAGAATCATTAAATATACCATCCTAGCTTGTATTTTCCAGGATATTAGAGAAATCCACTAGATAGAATGCAAGTTAGGACTCCATTTACAAACTGTGCTTCAAATAGACTCCTTCCTAGACTGCTTTTTGGAAACTTCAAATAAAACTTGTCAAATCAAAACCAAATGAGTTCAAATAAATCTCAGAGTGATAATAATACAAAATAAATTCAAGGAATCAACTTAGTCTCCCAAACTCACACCGTACATGGTCGTACAACTTAGATTGCTCACAAAACCACTTCATATTCCATTTCCCATGCATCAAAGTTACATCTCAGAACTTCTAACCATGTTGTTTCAAAGTAAGCACTTAAGAACACTTCAAATGTGAAGTTGGATTGATCAAAAACTCCCTATAAATATTGGGCTACCATCTTGCATCTCTCAAGCAACTTTTGGAAGTTGCATGAGCAACTTTTTGACAACTTTTGGAACATTTGGCAAAAATTGTCTTTTTGCACTCGATGACCTTAGGAATGAATCCAAACCTATCCAAATGACATAAAATTCTAATAATAAAATTAATCCAAATAATTTAACACTAAGGATTCTAAAAACACAAAACATGCTTAAAGTGACATAAACCTAACTAGGTGATCCAAATGGACTAAGGCATCTCTAGGCTCATAAGGTTGCCTAAGAGATCCTTGACCATATACACATGGAGCCCAAAACCAAAATAGGATGATCCTCTAAGATCAATACATTTATGAAAAACAAGATCCTCTAGGATCAAACAGAGACAGTCATTGGTGCACTGCACCAACCTGGGAGTGAAGAAAATGTTTTCTAATCTATGCTAGTTGTATTATTTTTCAGGAATGAAGAGGGATATAGAAGACTATGTGGAAAGGTGTCTAGAGTGTTAAAGGGTGAAGTTGGAGCAACAACATCCAATAGGTCTCCTTCAACCTCATCTTGTTCCAAAATTGAAGTGGGACATTATCTCCATGGATTTTATTGTGGGGCTTCCTGTTACCACACGAAGACATGATGCTATGATGGTTACAGTTGAAATACTTATCAAGGTTTCCTATTTCTCTCCTATGCAATCCTCATATACAACAACATCAGTGGCCAAAGTATTTATGAAAGATGTGGTGAGACTTCATGGAATTCCTTGGAGGATTATTTATCATCATGATCTAGTTTTCAATTCTTCACTTTGGACTTCCCTTCAGTGGGCCTTAGGGACTCAAATCAACTTTAGTTCAACTTATCATCCAGAAAATGATGGGTAGACCAAGTGGGTTAATCAGATTCTCAAAGATATTCTCAGAATGTATCTTATGGATAGGCAGAGCCATTGGGAGTATTACCTATATTTGGTGGAGTTTTCTTATAATAACAGATATCAAAGCTCCAATGGCATGTCCCCATTTTAGGTCTTGTATGATCACCCATGCCACACACCTTTGAGCTAGGACCAACTAGAGGACAGGGTACTTCTTGGCCTTAAGATTTTGCAGGACATGGAGCAATAGGTTGAGTGGATTAGGGAGCATATTATGGTAGCTCAGGATAGGCATAAGCAATATGCAGATTCTCACAGGATAGGCATAAGCAATATGCAGATTCTCACAAGACTGATGTTCAGTTCTCTCTTGGGGATAGAGTCTTTCTTAGGATATGTTTGCAAAATAGTCCAATCCATTATGGAAAAGGCTCCAAGTTAGCACCCTGATTTTTTGCTCCTGAAGTCGTAGAGATGATAGGACCAGTTTCTTATTGACTTGCCTTGCCTCCCAACCTCGCTCATATTCATGATGTATTTCATATTTTAGTTCTTAGAAGATATATTCTTGATTTGACTCATGTGTTGGATTGGAATTCTTCACATGTAGCGGATGGGCAAGTGGCTTTGGAGCCCATACGTATTCTATAGCAATGGACACTGACCCTCAAGGGTCGCACTATAGATCAAGAAAGGGTCCAATGGGACCCTAATGATGAGGCCTCAACAACATGGGAGGATATTTCTAGACTTAGAGATGCTTATCCTTATCTATTTGTAGGCTTCCATGAGTAAGCCTAATTTTAGGGGGGGAGGATGTAATACCCTCTGAGATGATTATACTTTTTACTACCAGATTGGAAATCGGATAGACTATATGCTTATGGTTATGTTTTATTTGAGTAGAACTAGATGACAATGTACTTATCAGATATTTTGATATGTTTATTTATAATTATTGTCTTTTACACTTCTTAAAATAGGAATTATCTATCTTGTACTTGTTTATGGAAAATAAGAACTAACCCAAGGATTAGGATTCTAACCTTTTATTCATGGTTTCTCATGCTTTATATATGTATCTGATGTGTTTTCATGATTCAGGACAAAGTCATATTTACTCACTTAGCTGAGATCTACACAATGTATCGATCCTAGTCATCTGTCTACAAATGCCTTATTTCATATGTATATCTATGCACATGTATCTCTTCTCAGTGATCCAAGCTTGCAGGTACCAGGCATCAACTCCACCTGGCTTCACAAGTCTCAACATGCCCTCAAAATCCTTGATCATTGTTATTTTTACGGAGATAGCACCAAGTTCCCACAAGATTAAGCCTACCTTTGATCCTTTTCTCCTAGGTTAGGTATTCCTTAGTCAGTCCCATTTTGGTTGGATGGTATCTTGTTTTGTCAGCTAGTTTCCTAGTTGTTTTAAATTGATTAATGGATATTATTTATGGTCCCTAGGACTTGATGAGTATTGGTTTGTGTGAGTGGTAATTCTATTTATGCTTGATGGAATTAAATAATTATGCATATTTATAATTAAATTAAACAATGTTTCTTTAAAGACTACAAGGGAATACTAAGGTAATTATTAATTTGTAAATTATCTCTTAATGGCCAGAGTAACTAGAATGTAATCTAGAGGTGGTATATATATAAGGGTAAGAAGAAATTGCATAAATATTCCTTAAAATAAATTAAATAAGTATGATAACAAATATTGAAGCATTTACGTGAACAACCTAAAACTTAGGGTAAATTTATATCAAAAACTAATAAATTCCTAAACTATTGACCAACCTTTGGTTATGGATGGTTGCGTTGGTTGGATTTTTCTCATGCAACCACTCCTGTAGCATATTTATGAGAGGAGTTTTTGTAGAGAAAGGGGGGTTGGAAAAGGAATAGGAAATTTCTCAAAGAAACAATATTGTGATATAGGGTATAAATAATTATTTAAGACCAAAAGCAACACGGTGGAGGCTTGTGGTTGTATCTAGAAGAAAAATTTGTGCTTGTAGAGCCTAAAGGAGTTTGGAGAGTTGGCTGGAGTGATCTAGGAACTTCTTCCTCAACTATTTCTCCACAGGACTCTAGGTAGGATCTATCCTAGAAGAAGATCCTTCAAATGTGTTTTCTATGCTTTTTGTGTGTATTATTTTTTAGTCTTACTTCTCTAGATCGGAGTAAACTTTTGAAAGTATTGATGCTATGTTTTTTCATTTATGTCTGAGTATTTTGGATGGGAACGGTTCTTAAAAGATGGTGGATTATTATTTATGTGTGAACTTTTATCACATTGTATGTTGTTCAAAAATCTTGTGTTTTCATGTTAATATCCCTTTGATGTGTTTTAGAGTGCTTAGAATCCTCTAGGAACCTTCAGGCATGAGTAGGATCACTCTTTGGTTAAACTATGGGTTTTTTGTTTGTCTTTTTATACCTTACATCGGATATCGGTGAATGGGATAGATTTATTTTGAGGGAAGGATGGGTTTGAGGGATGTTTTTGAAGGGAACCAAGTATATATCAACTAGGTCTTCCTCTGATTATGCTTCCCAAGTACCCATCATGCCCTATTTTTCCCGCAAAGTCAATATGCAACTCATAGTCTCTATTAAACACAATATTCCCCCAACTACATAGTTCTTGGCTCCAAAAATGCAGATCATGTGAGAAATTGCATAGAAGGTAGGCCCAAGTGTGCATGACATCACCAACTACGTAGCATCAGGCCCAATTACGTAGCATCAGGCCCAACTACGCAGGAGCAGGACCAGATACGCAGGACTTCACCAGACTTAGTTTTTTAGGGTTTTTGGAAGGTTTGGGGTTCTGTGTTGACCCGAGGATAGCCCTATGTGATTTTTAACCTTTTGGATCACTTATTTCTCAATTTTTATTGTGTATAGTACATTTTGATGCCTTCTTAACCATTTTGGACCATTCTAGAATCCAGATTAGGGTTTAGGGTTGTCCAGTAGATGAGGGCAACTTGTGTGTCTTCCTTAACCTTTCCAATTTGATGTTTCAACACTTGTGTGTCTTTATGAATTTTTTTTATGCGTATCTTGTGTATTCATGATGCTTTTTGGGGTAATGGAACCTAATAACACTAGGTGAGTGGTTTACAGTGAGGCGTTGGGGCCCTAAGTGGCTAATACCAAGGTAACCCACTATTGAGTTGTTTTAATTCAGTGAAAACATTAATAAACTTATGAGAATGGTATTGCACATTAAATAAAGATAAATAAATACCTCACCCATTCTTTTAGTGCTAGTATAGGCTACAGATGGGAGTGGGAGAAGGTTCTTATATGATAGCACAATCGAGCAACCTTGTCCTCACGAGAGGTGTTCAGTTCCGCATGTGCCTACTTGGGGGTTGGGTCCAAGAGTGGATAGTACCAAGGTAACTCAAGGGGTGAGGGATATGTGATCAAACTCATCTAGCTTTTATCTTAGGGTCCCTACCAAAGTGGTTCCCTCAGGGGGGTTTTGGAATTATGTATTCTTTTAGTTTAGTGTGTTTTAGGGAAAGGTTATCTCAACCCTAGGATTACCCTAGTTAATTCTTTCTTATGTGGATCTTGGTATTTATCTCCTAGCATGGGGGATTGGATGTTCTTGGTATCCATGTAGTTGGGTGGTTAATCTTTCTTTATCGAGGTATTTCTCGCAATGATAAGGAAGATCCTTGTTTATGCTTCTCCAGATTTGTAGATGAAGACTTTTCCTTGTGTTCACAGTTGCTAGAAATGTAATGTATTCATTATTTTATAAATGTAACCTCCAAAAGGGAGAGAAATGTAATCAATCTTTTATGTACTCCAAATTGATGTAATGGGATGGGTAGCTTTAGGGAAAAGAAAAGGGGAATATAATCTCTCTATGTAAAGTATGCATTTGTCAAGAAAGGAAATGTTTTATGTTTATGAAAATTTGAAAGTAAGATAGAATCATGATGTATTATTGGTTAATAAAGAAGGAAGTAGCTCAATATGTTGACATTGTAAATTCCATATTATTTCTTGAGTTTATAAGTGAATTACTTGTATGGAAAGTATACCTCAAAATAAACGTTATCTTTAAAGTTTAATTTGGGATTATTAAAGGCTCTTAAGTGTTAAAAGTCAATTCTTGGAATGAAATAATTTATTAAAAATATTTTGAAAATATTTATTTTATTTAATGCAATAGAATTAAAATTATTTTGATCAAAACATCTTTCTATGGGAATAAAATTTAATTGTTAGTATTGTCCATTAGGGAACCTAGGGAGGACCTAAGGTTAAAAATTATTATCTCAAGTAATGCAGGGAACCCTTTGTTAAAGTTTTAAAAAAATTAATATGTACATAGGTTTCCTATCCTAGAGATATTTTGTTTTCCTTCCTGGTTCCCTTGCCGGGTGTGACACCCCGTGGGAATTAGCACCCACAAATAATGTACTAGATGTATAGTATCCCTGTTAGGAGATTTATCCCTATTAGGAGCTGATTATTACATACATTACACAACCCCTATCAAAGGATAGACCCTGTTAAGAGTCAAGAGAAACAAGAGGCTCACTACCCAGGCACATTTCCCAAATGAGAAGGTTAAATCCACCTTCTGGACTCACTATCTGAAATATATATAGAGAGATATACAATAACCAGTGAATTGACTAATAACAAATTACTTTGCTTAAATAGTTCCAATGAAGTTCATAACAATCACTATATCTGCTCTACATTTATCAAACTTCACAATTACAAGCTCACAACTTCTAAATTACACATCCATACTACCTCACCAAGAAACAAATCTCCTTTATACAATAAACAATTAGGTTAGCCTATTAAGACTTCCCCAATGCACAAATAATTATATAGACCCTTGCTAAGATACACACGGTACCTTACACAAGTAAACATCAATTACAACTCATCAATTAAACTCCAAGATTCGTAATCCACGCTTGCCATCCTCTAAACATGTTACACCACTATATTCAGCCCCAAATAGATCTTCACAAGATCATAGGCTTCAAAAGATATCACCAAGAACTCAACAGCCCAAGAATCACAAGTGGAATTCTCCAACATGTCTTCTACCACACCTTAATCTCACAAATCATAACTTGTGCTCACATCCAATTTATTTCCAAAACTTAGAGACCAACTCTGTCACAATTCTTTGTCACTTTTCTATAACCAGTCTTTACCAAAACAACTATAATTTATGCCAATAGTAAGATAAATCCAAGCGGCCTTGATATAATATCAATACTCATCCTTGTATACACCTCCATCATCACATGCTCTGAAATCTTGTACAGTGTTTGTACACTACTATCAGTCTTGTTTGTACCAATGATAACCAGTCTGTCTAATACTTTTGATGGAACCAGCTGAAACATATGTTGATATCAATCATAAAACATGAATATCAAAACCTCAATTCCAATAGATTCTCTTTTATAATGAGAAAAACCTAGCATCAAAATGGCATTATAATCCTACTTCAAATAATTGCCTCCTCTTCAACAAGTAAATTTATCCCTTTTATAGAAACCTCTTCAAGATGAATGACTGAGATTTGACCACGAAGGGTGATTGAAATGCACTCTCCTTAAATTCATGTGAGCTCCATCCATGTGAGAGATTATTGATTGGTCAAAGTTGTGCTTTCTGAGGGAGGATGAGGACAAATTTGGTAAATTCCCTTTTAATCACCTTTTAATCAAATATTAAGTGTGCAAACCCTTGTGTCAATGGGTTCATTTAATAAAATTGTGAGAACTTTTATTTAAGTGTGCAATGTATAGTGATTAATTGATTTTTAAAGCTTGGGTTAAGATTAAATTGATGATTTGAATTAGGACCTTGGTTTAATTATGCAGTGGGGGGTTATTAGGGTTTTCTTACATGATTAAGGTCTAGCATTGAAGTCCTTTAAGTTTTATGATTTTATGGCCAATTAATTAAATTAGGGGCTATAGGTTTTGGATTAGAGAAACAATAGGTTTTGAGGGGAGTCCCGAAACCCCTTACAAAGTATTGCAAAAGATAATAAAAAATACTACCAAAGAAAGCCACTATTGGAAGAAAGAAATCTAGTAGAACCAGACCAGCAACCAGCAGCAGAACCCACCACAAAAATAAAGCACCAACAACCGAACACAAAAAATAGGACATAAAACAAAAGACAAGAAGAGAACTAGGCCATCTATTTTAGAGTAGCAGCCACTTCCTCTTCAATGACAATAACGTCATCCATAGTCTCATTGAGGGCCTGGGGAATTTTAAGGATTAATGACTTCTTCCTTAGATTCACTTGAGTACGCCTCCTAGGACCTTCAACATAAGCCACATCCACCCCTTTTTTCCAGAACCACCTGTCTAGCATCCCTGTTCACCACAATGTTTTCCATTTTCCCCTCATATTCATGAGCTTATGAATTGAAACATCTATTTTCTCATTACCATCTTGAAGAAATACCCCAATGATCTCTTCAAGATTCTTCCTTTCCTGAGACTCCTTATCCAGCTGGTCCTAAATACTGTCCAATTTGGAATATATGTTTTTCAACTTAATATACACCTAGTTGTCCATGGCATAGGAAATATCAGCTCTGAGCTTAGTCTTCTGGAGGAAAACCAACGAGGATTCCAGATTTCCCTCGGGATGGCTAAGACTCGGATGAGTTTTTTCCTCTTTCCTTCTAGAATAAAAAATATTATGATTGGCCATTTTTTTGGCTAGATGAGGGAGCCGACGAACCAAAACAAGAATAGTCCACAATATGGAAATTGTTATCCTTCCTTGATCACTTTTTTGGTTTTTACCCTTGTTAAATTCCTCCTGAAAAGTATTTTTATCATCCACTTGTATTTCCTTGTTGCTTTTTGATTTCCCTCCATCTTCTACTTGCCCTTCTTTGGAGAATTCCCAACTTCCCAAACAAATTCCACCACATCATTTAAAGGGATACCCTTAATAGACTTAGCTAAAAATTCATCTTCATCCTTTGTTTACATACCTTTCTCTTCATCAAACCCAGGCTTAGCCGCACTCTTCCCTTTCTTTTCAGACTTGCTCTCACTTTTGTCCTCTGTCTATATACCCTTTTCACTATTAAACTTATTCAGAAGGTTAAGAGGGGTTTTCTTCCTTCCTTTAGAACTCTAAGGGATTTTCCTTTTAGCCTCCTTTGAACCAACACTCTTTGTTTTCCTCTTTCCCTATGACTCCTTAATGGCCGGCTTATGGGTCCAATTTTTGCACTAATAAGAGATGAGCAAGATAAGACCTTCATGTGGGATAGACTTATTGTCTTTCTTCTTGTGTTATGTCGGGCTATGCTTCAAAGACTTAAGAAGGATATGCAAGAAAGAAACCCTATCCTTGTGTTGAAATTGGTTTAAAAAACAAAGTGGTAGCTATGTACCCTTTTGTATCTACCATCCAAGGTGAATTAGGCCATGGAACTGGTCAACACTTCCCCCAAAAGGGCTTAATTTGCTCAATATTTTAATAATCCCCTGTCTTTCTTAAAAACTCTTCCTCCTCCTCAGTCTTGGGGAATTTACACACTGGGGCATCAGAAATCTTTCTCTCCTTAAAGAAATCCCTCCCAGAGATAGAAAGACTCATAATTTAACAAATAAAATTAACATTAAGCTCAATATTAGCCCCATGGAGATTGATAGAATACCCATCCCAGCATTTAGCAAACACTTTTTTTACCTCACTATCAAAATTCTGAAGGCATTCAAAGTAGGTGGTGACACCTCCTTTCCTGAGAAGATTTGAGACCTCCTTCTCATTTTTCCAATCCTTGCATGACACAAGCTCCTGTCTCTTAGGGTCATCACTCATTTTGTTATCAACAAAATACAGACTCAAGTAGATACACAAAATGCAACTGATAGCACAATCCCAAATAGCAACCCAAAAAGTGTGCCGAGGAAGATTAAATAAAATAGTTTTTTAGTTGATCCAAATATCCATAATTCCTTTCCTAAGATTGAGGTGCTTGAGTTCCATTTCCATAATTGATGATTATACTTCCCACATTACTATGTATCAAATCATAATTAATGATTCTTTTTAAATCTTTATCTTTCTTAAGATCTTCGTTCAAAGTAATAATTTCATTACTTTTAACAACAATGTTGACCATGTGATCCGCAACTTGATTAGTTTCACGGTGCACATGGGATATTTGCACTTGTTTGAACGTACCCAAGATGATCTCAACCTCCCTAATGATAGGCTTAATAGACCACAAGACCTTATTCCTTCCAAGTAAGCATTTGATGATGTTGTTAGAATCACCCTCCACCCAAATATTTTGGCATTTACACTTCTTAGCAACTTTAATGACATGGAGAGAACCCGTCGCTTTGGCAACATGGCTAGTTTGCACACCCAAAGGGATAGCCATCGCCCTTATGAAATTTCCATGCATATATCTAGCCCACCCCCCATAACCATCCTGTCTCAGGTTTCCTTCAGCAGCGCCATCAAAATTGGCTTTAAACCAGCCCTCCTGAGGAAATAACCATATTAACCCCTCCCTCTTATTTTCCTTCTTTCCTTTGGAATTGGGGTTAAAAAAAAGGAGTTAGAATCATATCCTTCTCCTTCAAATTCATCTTCCCCTTTGACAAAAAATCTTTTTTCCTTGATATCCCAAATTTTTTTTTTTGCAAGCACTATCAGAAGAGTCTCACTATCCCTAAAGATCCTATTGTTATGCTCCTTCCAAAGATTCCAGTAAACATGAGGAGAAACCAACGACCAAACCATTTTGGAAGCCTTATTTGTAGCCGGACAAATCCATTGCGCTAGAAATTCCTTAATATTCTCTGGGAATACCCAAGAGATAATCCAACCTTGGAGGATGTACCCCCAAATTTCAAGGGCAAAAGTGCACTAAAAGAATAGGTGAAACATTGAATCAACATCATTCTTGCAAAGAGATCATATGCTAGTAAGACAAAACCCCCTTCGACACAAATTATCAACAGTTAGAATTTTGTTTTGGACAAGAATCCAAAAAAAGATCTCCACTTTAGGGATAAGATTTTTGTTCCAGCAATAGGCCCAGAAAGGGATTTCCCCATCAGAGTAATTAAAAGAAGACATTCTAGAAGAGACACAGAATTTTGCACTAGGATTGAGAGCCCAGATCAAGGAGTCAAAACGATCTCATTTCACTAAGATAGAATTGAGAGAAAGCTAAATTTGATAAAGATTTGAGTCTATACTACTCAAGTTGATCCAAGACTCGTTCTTCCAATAATCAACAACCAAATTTCCATAAACAAGTTTGCACCTCTAAATGATACTCTTATCAACTGGAAGCAACTCTAAAGGTTTTTCCATCAACCAAAGTCCTCCCAGAATTGGAATTTATTGCCATTTCCCAATTTCCACATTTTCCCTTTTACAACCACTTCCTTAACTCTCTGAACACAGTTCCAGATATAGGACCCATTTATGATATTGGGAGCTTGAAAAAAATCCTTAAGGTATGGGGCATTGAAGAGATACTTTCTTTTCCAAATGATATTTAATTCCCTCTCTTCCTCATACATTCTCCAAATTTGCTTAGCTAGCAAGGCTTTATTTAACATACAAATATGCATGATACCTAGTCTGCCCTAATTTTTAGATTTGCACAGTTTCTCCCAAGAAATCAAAGGTAATCTCTTCCTTTCTTCAGCTCCTAACCATATAAATTTCTTTTGAATTCTTTTCATAACTTCTACATATTTTTCTATAATATTGAACAGACTTAAGGCGTAGACAGGGAGAAGTTGGAGACACCTTTTAAGTAATTGCACTTTTCCTACATGACTCAGAAGATTACCTTTCCATCAAGTCATCTTGCTATTGTATTTTTCAATTAGGGATATCCAAAAGGATTATAGGGGTTTGGACCCTAGGGGCAGGCCCAAATAAGTCCTAGGAAGAGCTGAAATAACACATCCAAGAATTTAATAAATCCTCAATTGTCTTTATTTTGGAGTGTTGATGACAAATAAAGAGCTTTTCTCCCATTTAATCAATTTCCCTCTAGCACTAGAATAATTATTCAAGGCCAATTTTATTTTTTTTGCTTCTTTAATAGTTGATGCCCCCATAAGAATAGTATCATCCACTAATTGTTCATGAGAGCAAGTTTGGGGATGAGATGACGACTTTAACCCTTGGCTAACTCCATTTCTGTTGAGTTTAAGAAAGTATGTCCCAAGACATTCAACCATAATAGAAAAGAGAATAGGAGATAAAGGATCCCCTTTCCTCAGCCCCCTTGAGGGTGTGAAGAAGTTTGAAGATGCACTATTTACCATCACAACCACAGAAGAAGTAGAGATAAGATTATGAATCAACTGGACAAATTTATTTCAAAAGTCGAAAGAACGGAGGACCTTGAGGAGGAAACCCCAATCAACTCTATCATAAGCCTTAGATAAATCCACTTTCACGAGGAATCCCCAACTAGAAGAGCTAAAAAGAGTATGGATATTTCCATGCACAGAGATGATAGAATCCAAGATTTTCCTACCATAAACAAATCCATTTTGTTGGGGAGAAATAATACCATGTAGCAACTTCAAAATTCTAGAAGTATGCACTTTTTAGAAAATTCTATACAAAGACTTGCAAAGACTAATAGGTTTGAAAGAATCTATAGAGTCAACCCCGATATTTTTAGGGATTAACACAAGGAAAGTGACATTAATCTCCTTTAGGACTCTTTGGGCACCAAATAATTATTTAATAGCATCAGAAACATCCTTACCCATAATGTGCCATATCGTTTGAGAAACAAACATGGGAAAACCATTTGGGCCTGGTGCTTTGTCCCCTTCAAAAGAGAATAGAGATTCTCTAACCTCCTTAGAGGAAGGAATAGATTTAAGGAGACCATTATGAGATTCAGAAATAATAGAAGGAATGGTAGAAAGGAGCTCTTCGTGAAGCTCAGGGTTCAAGGAGAAATCTGCAGAGAGAAAAGAAGAGAAAAAAACCAGCCATCTCACTCCTAATATCTTATTCCTTCGTGAGTCTCCCCCTATTAGAAATAAGAGAAGAGGTACGATTGGATTCTCTATGTTTAAGAGTATTCAAATGGAAGAAATTGGTATTTTTATCTCCCTCCTTTAGACAGATAGACATGGATCTCTGTCTCCAAAAATTTTCCTTCTTTGCAATAACATCATGAAACTTGACTAGAGCCTCATTCTCTTTTTCCAATTGGGGTTGAGAGCAACCATCCTCCTGGATTTTTTTCCTAAATCTATTTTAGGTCAATATGGATATTAGATTTGGAATTGAAGAGGTTCCCAAACTTTTCCTTATTCCAATTCTTAACAAATTCCTTCACATTCCATAAATTTTTGGCTACCCTAAACATTTCAGTACCATACACCTTGATGTCCCATCATTCTTTGAAGTTATCCTCAAGATGGGGTGAAGCATCCACATTTTTTCAAATCTAAAAGGAAAATTTTTCTTTCCAAAGATGGGATCAACAACAAGAACTATAGGAAAATGATAAGATCCAATTTTAGAAAAAAAAAGGATAGGGAGCATAGATACCTTTTTAGTCAGTCAGGAGAGATCAAGGCCCAGTCTAATCTAACCTGAATCAGGTCCTCTAACACCCTTCTATTAGACCAAGTAAATTTTATCCCTTGGAGATAAACATCCATGAGAGCTTGTCCAGTCTTCCACTAGCTGACCTTGTATGCCTCTAGACTTCTCACAATCCCTTAGAGGGGTATTGAAATCACCCATAACCAACCATCTCAGACAAGGGAAAGCAACCCTATTACTTATTCCATAATTTATTCCTTCTTGACTCATTTTTAGGAGCATAGAGGTTTGAAGTCACCCAGGTAAACTCATCTCTTATGTGATGGAATTTCATAGCTACAACATTACCTTCATCCAGCATAAATCCATCTCTGATGTACTTCTAGTTCTAAAAAATGGTAGTTCCCTTGAAGGCCCCATCTGACCTACTTCCAACGGCACCACAGTTTTGGAAAATCCTATGTTTTTCAGCCTTCTCTTTAGCCATTTTGGTTTCTTGGATTAAGACTACATCAGGTTTATGATCTCTAACCATGTTTCTCAAACTATCTTGTTTATGGAGGCTATTCAACCCCCTCATATTCCATGAGATAATCTTCTTTTCTTACCATTATTTTATTCTTGGTTGGTGGCTTGTATTTGAGTTGATGAAAAATCAACTCTACAGCTCCCAAGAATCACCTACATGCAAACCTGTCATAGAAATAGAGAAGCAAAAGCTATGGAGGCCAGAAATAATAGATTGATGAAAGAGGGAACATATTGAGTCAATGGAGAGAAAACCCTCAATATAATAGCATTGTTAGATAATTAATAATTACAAAGAGATCAAACCTTATAAAGGTGATCAAAACCCTAAAAGGGAAAAACCTAGGTTGCATGATAATAATTAATAAAAGAATTAATTATTATATATCTAAAGTTAGCTTAAGTAAACTAGAGCTAATAAGTGACTTAATAATAAAATCAAAATGATTTAATTAATAAGTGAAATATCTTATTACTCTAACACCTCCCCCCTTAAGATAAAATTAGGGAGCATATAAAACCTTGAAACAACTACTGAAAGCAGGAAATGGATCCTGGCAACATGGCCTGATCAGGTACCCAAGAACAAAAAATCTTTGTAAAGAGGAGAAAAGGAGAAAACCCAATGGGAAAAATCCTTCTCCAAAAAGAGATGAAGACTAGTGAAGGACTGAAAATCCTCTAAAGTAGAGAATTTCCCAGAAAATAGGAACAAAGGATGAACATGAAGAATACCACTGAAGCCTGAAGCTGCAAACATTGTCGAAGAATAACTACTAGAACCTCTAGTGTAAAAGAACATGATCAGGTAGAGAAGATTTTAATCTGCATGAGTGCCCTCAAATGACACTACTCAAATCAGGATGGAAAACAAAGGAAAACATCAGAACTCAAAGATACAGATGGAAAAAAATACCAAATTTTGAAGAGTTGATCAAAAGATGGAAGGATGCGTTGAAAAAAGGAATGAAAGAATGTCCATATGGTAAATGATCTATCTCACCGAAATACATAGGTACCCAGCCACTGCATCTACCTACTACATAGTAACAAATACTAAATACATAGCTCACTCCATAGAACCAAGAAAGCATTAGAACCAACATGAGATACCCCCGTAATGTTGAGCAGGGAGACGCATAACAGGTACACTAAAATAGGCTGCCAAGAATTACTGCATGACAAAGAACAATAAACATAGAATGTGCAGAAGAAAGTACAAATACATATAAAGGATGGTGTCACGGAAGGATCACTCTCTTATTAACACACATCATAAGGCTAATGTCGTGGAAGGAACACTCGCTTGAAAAAGATAGATCAAACCCCTCCATGACACTTTATAATACAATGCGAGTAAAAATAGGCACAATATGTGCAAGATCTCAAGCATGCAATAGATGACACTTTATCTTAGTGCATTTCCAAAAAAAAAAATGCTACAGAAATAGATATCTACAATGCTTAGGAATGAAAAAAAGATGTAAGAACATGAGTAATAGATAAAAAGGAGTCATCCTGTTAGGGATTTTTCTTGTATGAATCACAGTTCTTTAAATAACTACTTGAACACTATGCCTCCTAATACTGATTCAGAGACAAGAAAAGCCTAATTGCTAAGGACTGGATAAGGTCCTTCTTCATTTTGAGCTCCACAAATACTCAGGCAGGTTTTACCTCTTAAGATTGTTGTTTACACAGTATTTGT
>MU223590.1:2730876-2741255 GCA_018584345.1 Thuja plicata
TAAACTCTTCCAAATTGCGCGATTGGTAGGCCTGTAAACATCGGAGTTAAATTCAATAAAGTTGTCTATACTGGTGATTTAGATTTCATTTCTGTCTCCTAACGCATTTTGATTATCAGGACTCTGAAGCCCAATGTTATAGGCACTGATCTCATATTCAGTATTGTATTCACATGTCTGATTGTTTCATGTAATTAGTTTCCAGGACTTGCCCTCACTTCAATTCCAAAGAATTTCAATCAATCTTTAGGTTTTAATTTATAAGTTTTCAAATTCGTTTTCATTGATTAGCTATTACATCGATTTACTAATGTTCTAACCCTAATTAGCATTAGGTCCTAGATTTCAAATTTGTTAGTTCAAATATAGCTCATTTATTTCACATTCATTTTTTAATCCTAACTTAGATTTGTTAATTATTAGAATCTGTAGCTATAAGTTATTTGCAAGTTTTCAGTTATTTGGGTACACCCGCCCTGGTTTCTAACCTAAAGTGCAGGGATTCAAGTTAGAGAAAAGGCTTCGAATCTGTCAGTTGGCATCCCGTAACCACTAAGAAGAAATCCAGTGATTTCAGGAGCCAACAGGTTTATCAGAGATTTTATAGAAGTATGTGAAAAGAGAGTAACCTGTTGTGCCCGGGGTCACAGCATGTCAGATGTCCTTGTACTCATCTTTGAAAACACCTGCATCAACCTTCTTATTCTGCGTTGAACCTGGCAGAAGCTGGAGAAACTCAGTTTTCCTTTCTGTTCCTCTCCACTGCCTCCACTTGTTGAAGCGATGCTCATAGCTCTTCTCATCCTTGCAATAGCTTGAATCTCTTTTCTCTAACCGATATTGAAACAAATATAATCTCCAATATTATCTGACTGCTCTAAGCACAATTTTCTACAATTTATAACTCTCAAATGAACCTTGGATATACTGCAAACTACACAAAATATCACTTTCTCTGAAAACCTAGCAACTTGGCTCTGAAAACTGAAAGCACAGTGAAAGAGAATGAATGCACTATCAACTCCTTATAGCCGTCATTTAGAGTACACATCTCATAATTTAGAAACATCAGTTCTGCCATTAATTCGGCATGCTGTGAACTTTGAAAAACCTAGGCGTAGTTGCACGAAGTTGACAGGAAATCAAATATTCAAAAATGGATCCTCGGAGAAATCATATAACATTTAAGAAACCTGACATGTCACTGTCTGATTCATTGTCTATCTCACATCTCAGCTACCCTTAACACATAGTAATCAAAATTCGAGCCTCTAATTGGTGTCCAAGAGATTTACTTTGTCACATCAAAAAACTACTACCATTTTTTAGATTTTGCAATCAAGCGACCCCGCAACTGCATTAAGTCTCTTTGTCATGGGCCTTTGTCATTAACCATGGTTCCATCTCAAGACTTGGTGACAATGTGATTTCTTAACCTTGGCTCACCTAAGTGATCATCTGGCGATCAGGCGACACAAGTTAAATCATAGTCGCGAGGAGTTAAGACTAACTCATCTTTCTTTCTGAGACTTGGTGACTAGCCGTTATGCTTAACCTTCACAGTTATCTGTCTGGTCGCTCAGTCGTGTTACTTAGTACTCCATATTCATCTTATGTGCGAATGATTGATTGCATCTAATTTTCACTAAGTCGCCTACTCGCGAGCTGAAGAACTTTGTTTGACTACTGAGTGCGAATACGCGATTCTTCATTTTTTCCTCAGTCACCGGGTCGCAGAGCTATAGCTCGTCTTTCACAAGATACTGCAACTGCATGATTTACACCTTCAAAACATTGAACTCGCCGAATCGTGCACAAAACACAACTTGGCCAAAGCAGATCTCGAGCATGCGATAGTCTCTTATTTCCAGCTCGTCGCTCAGTCGGGAGGACTTTTCCCTTAAGACACTTTTCTTTTTTGACTCTGCGACCACCGTTGGATCCTCTGATTCTCTCATCTGACGGCAGTCTCTTAATTGCCAGATGTTTCTCCATACCCTTAAATCATTCTGAGACTTTGCGACTGAAGGCAACATACCTTAGTCTCATAGTCGCTCAACCCATTTCCTCTTTCTGGCGACTTCGCGACAACCTTCTCTTAACAGCCACCCGCCTTGTGACACATGTCACACAATCATTGGTTTCATTTACTGCATAACAGAAGACTGAAGCATTATTTTGTCCTGGCGACATCCTGACTAAACATTACCGCAAACTTCAAACGGTTAGTCGCGTAGTCTGAGATGAAATCTCTTAACCACCATTCTATCCCGAGACCACGCGACTGAAGGAAAACTTAACTGTTGGCTTTGGCTTGATCTGGCGATAACGCGACATGAAGTAATCGTGAAGTCTAAGAACATTTTCATAACTGTGAGAATTCTTCCGTGATCACCCGACTAATAGTGGGTCCCATTATTTACAGAGCTTATAACATGGATATCTTGCGACTACCCAACTGAAAGAAATCGCTAAGTCTCAGAATACTGAAGGAATATTCTATTTTTAAACGAGACTACGCGACACAAGGAAAAAACAAAGTCAGGAAGGCAAATAGAATATTCGGCTAGGATAATGCAACGAGGTGACTTAACTTAGAACACATGCCATAAGTGAATGAAAAAGGTAACGTTGAAACGTAAGGCATGACTTAGGGTTTGAAATTCATCATTTAACACTTGGACAACTAGGGTTTTCAGGGTTTTTTGCAATTTTCGCAAGGTTTAGACTTGAAAACCTGAAACAATGGTAGAGAGCAGGACAAGGAACGAGGAGAACCAGCAAAAATAGGAAATACAACCAACAGTGGCTCTGATTGCGGATTGGCTAAACATAGTTTATGACAAAGAACCACAGAATCTCTGGTTGCAGACCACCTCTCACAAAGAAAAACCCTAAAGCAGAAAGGGGAAATATTTACAGAATTTACAAACAAGGGACAAGGAAAGGAGAATATAATACAAACTTACTTGTGCACCTTGGACCTTTACTCAAAGAAAGGCTTCAAAAACTGCCCATGCACAGGCAACTCAAAAAGATCACCTTCCATATTCTTCAACAAGTATGAGTCTTTGCCAAATTTTTCTGCGATAATGAATGGTCCCAGCCATAAAGACTCAAACTTCTTGTGCTTGCCTTTAGCCTTTGCCCTTGCATTCCATTGGAGGACTAAATCATCAATTTGGAACTTTCTTTCAGTAGCCCTCCTGTCAAATAGATATTTCATTTGCTGTTGCATCTTCACATTTTCTTTCTGACTATTTCTCCTGATTTCATCCAATTCATTCAGTTGCATCATTCTATTTTGTATATTGTCAGAGAAATATAAATGTTCTTCTTGTATGTATTGGAAAATGGGAAATAAATTTTTAATAGGCAATCTTGCTTGTAAACCATACACCAATTCAAAAGGTGATTGACCAGTTGCCTTCTTAAGTGTTATCCTATCAGCCCAAAGAGCTAATCTCAATTTTGTGTGCCAAGTCCTTTTGTTTTTTTCCAGAGTTCTCTTCAAAATCTTCAATATGCTCTTATTGCTAGACTCAGCTTGTCCATTGGCCTGTGGATGATACGGGGATGAATATGATATTGTAATCCCATACTACTCACAGAAGCTTGTCATTTCTTCTGATCTGAAACTCATAGCATTGTCCATGATTAATTTATTTGGCACACCAAATCTGGTCAGAATGTTTTCCAGCAGAAATTTAGTAACTACCTTACTAGTTTCTCTCCTTGTGGGGATAGCCTCAATCCATTTAGTAAAGTAATCTGTGGCAACCAAAATCCAACTGTGCCCTGCACTAGACTTCTCTTGAAATTAACCAATAAAATCAATGCCCCATACAGCAAAAGGAGCCTCAGTACTCACTGGGTTGAGTAACAGAGCACCTAAAAATTTCAACTTATTGGAGAAGCTCTGACATGGTTCACATCTCCTAACATGCATATAGGTATCTTTGAACAGAGTGGGCCAATAATATCCTGCCCTCAAAATTTTATGGGCAGTGGTCTTAGCAGAAAAATGGCCTCCACATTGTCCTTCATGCATCTCTATTAGGACTTTCTCAGCTTGATGCTTTTCCAGGCATAACAAAAGTACACCATTCTTATCTTTCCAGAATAGATCTCCTTGAATCAAAACATACCTTTGAGCTTGCAATTTCAAATTCCTCTTCTAATTATCAGACAGATGATCAGGACATCTAGCATTTTTGAGGAAGAATACAATATCAGTGTAATATGGTTGTCTCTCTATACTAGTAATGGCTTGGTCATTTGCTTCTGTTTGATTTGATTGCACTAAGTCCAGGTTCTCCTCTGTCATTAGCTTAGCCAAGCCTTGGCCTCTTACCAATTTGGTGATACTGATTTCCAAATTGAACTCTTGAATTCTTGTAATCCACTTACACCTCTTACCAGTAACCTCTGACTGGGTAAGAATATCTTTAACTGCTGAATGTGGAACATAGGCCTGCACCTTGGCACACACCAAATAAGGCCTAAAAGACTTCACAGCCTTTACCAATGCATAGGCTTGTTTTTCCATTATTTCATAGTTAAGCTCTGCAGCCTGCAAGGATTTACTATAAAAGGCTATGGGGTGTTCAAATCCTTGCTCATCTTTCTGAAGCAAAATTACAGCAATTGTATGAAATGATGCAAATGAAAATAGGGAAAAAGGCATAGTGTAATCCGGAGATTTCAACACTGGAGTTTCCTGCACTGCCTTCTTTATCCTTTCAAAAGCTTGTTGAGCCTCATCATTCCAAACAAACTTAGTATCCCTTTTTAACAACTTCACAATAGGCTTGACAATTTTAGCAAAATTAGCTACAAATCTCCTGACAAAATTAATCTTCCCTAAGAAAGATTGTACACCTTTTAAATTTTTTGGAGCAACAACTTTCTGAATCGCCTCCACTCTTTCAGGGTCTATTCTTACCCCTTCCTTAGACACTATATGCCCAAGCAATTTTTTCTCCTTAACTGCAAAGTGACATTTCTTGGAATTTAACGAAACACCATACTCTAATGCTTTACCAAAAATCTTACCCAAATGATCACAATGATCATGAGCCCTCTTAGAATATGCAGTTAAGTCATCTTGGTACACAACCATGAACAAATCAATAAATTCCTTGAAAGCAACATCCATGGCTCTCTGAAAAGTTGCTCCTGCATTTATCAGACCAAAAGGCATTCTGATATAAACATATGTTCCCCAAGGAGTAGTAAATGCAGTCTTATATTGTTTTAACTCCTTGACAAGAACCTGGTTGTAACCTGAAAAATCATCCATCATTGATAGTAATTCACAACCAGTCACCTTATGCAACAATGCCTCCATATTAGGCAGCAAATAATTATCTTTTAGTGAAGCAATATTTAGATTCCTGAAATCAACACACAATATGATGTCACCATTCTTCTTTGTAACCGGCACTAGATTTGATACCCACGTTGAATGCCTAATAGGTTGAATTATACCAGCATCCTTGAGTTTCATTAATTCCTGCTGCATTTTGGGAGCCAACAAAGGGTTAATGGGTCTTTGTTTCTGTCTGAAAGGCTTGACATCTAATTTCAGAAGAATCTCATGTTGGAAAAGGTCCTCTCTATATGCCTTCAAGTCCTCATATGACCAAGCAAAAACATGCTTGTATTTTCTCAATAACTTGATCAGGTTTATCCTTACATGAGATTCCAGACCTTTTCCAATATAAACTATCTGAGGACTATTTTCTGATCCTAAATTTAATTCTTACGAATCCTCAACATTGGCATTGCTTATCTTTGCTGAATCATTTTGTTTACTAAAAAACAATGCTTCAAGTTCAACCAAACCCCTAGGAACCTGATTAGAACTCAATTGAACAACTTCATTTCCAAAGATGTATTCCTTTCCATTATCTGATTCTAATAAGGAACTACAATCTATGCTCTGGTTTTCATATTGATCTAAACATTGCATGAACCTTAGAATATCCTGATCATCTTGGAACACTTGCCAGTTATATATGTTATCTGGGATAACTGGTCTTGTTTTAACTTCAAGTATTGATACTCCATGTAAGGTCAAATCATCATTCTTCAAAGCAACATTTGCTAGAAAATCAGCCATAATATTCTTTGACCTTTCCAACCAAGTTATATTAAAAGCATTAAACATCTCAAGTTGATCCCAAATAGCATGCTTGTACATTTTCAATCTGTCATTTTTTACAGCATATTTGGATCTGACTTGTGCTACCAGCAGCTCAGAGTCACCATAAACCCTTAAACATTTTATACCATGTTTGATAGCAATTTCAAGTCCTAAAAATAAGGCCTCATATTCTACAGTATTGTTAGTACACTGGAAATCCAACAGAAATGAGTATTTAAAAGTTGTACCTGATGGGGATATCAATAATACTCCTGCTCCTGATCCTTCTTTAGAGAAAGCACCATCAAAGTACATTTTCCATATCCCATCTTCTTGTAAAATTAATTCTTTGCTCAAATAATTAACTCCTTGGTCTTGACAACAAGGTTCTTCTTTTTGCATTCTAAAATTTCCCATGTCTATGTCAATGCAACAGTTCACATGAGTATCTTCATACTTTTCTATCATGTGGGGAGTTCGGCTTTCTCTTTCAACATTAACATTCTCTCTGGAAATATTGAAAGTAGCATATGATAAATCATTTTGTATACTTCCTCCCATTGAAGCACTCCATTTTCTTGACAATAACATGCCATAATGAGGTGGTATATCAACCACAAGAACATTCATTGTCATTACAACATCAGGGCAAAGTGCCAATCTATAAGGCATGGCTTCAATAGTACCAATTACAGGGACTTCTCTGGAATCCATAGCTCTACACCTGCCATGAGGTGTGTCAACTTGCAAGCCCATTGCCTTCATGATCTCGACTGGCATAACTGTATTAGAAGCTCCTGAATCAATCATAAAATTCTTCAGCATCTTATCGTTGATTATTAATGACAGAAAAAATGGGTCCACCACCTTTGGAGAAGAAGTAGCATTCAAGAATATTTGAGGAATCTCAGATGTTAACATCTCATCCTCACTTCCTTTAATCAGTGACATCTCAGATACATCCACTGGGTCTTGAACTGTTATTGTAGGTACACTATTTAATAATGAGATCACCTTTTCTTTATGTTCTTTGATCCTCATCATTTCCAGAAATGGTACCTTAACTTTCATCTGAGACAAACATTGACCCATGTCAACCAGAGTATAACAAACATCTAAATGTTTTTACTTATCAATAATATCTTCATTATCTTCATTGTGTCTCTTTTGAAATGGTTCTTTCAACTTTTTACTTTCTGTTTTTTTCACATGAACAGTTTTTTCTTGACCCTTTTCATCTTGTGTAGCATTTGGCTCTACAAATTTTGTAATAACCTTGACCTTATGCTTATTTTCATTTTCTTTAGGTTCTTCTTTCTTCTGAACATACTGAGGGCCTAATTTATTGTCCTTGATGAAAACACCTGAGGCCTGGCCACTGGTTCCACCTACCACCCTATTTCTTAGATGGTAATTGCTTCTAGCTTTTTTCACTAACTCAGCAGTGATCCTAGCCTTTTCTTCATCTGAAGCTTTCCTTATGAAGGGAACTTCTTGGCTGTTTTGAGCATAGCATCTAATATCATCCTCAGCTTCATCCACTTCACTGTCAGATAAGACCTGTTGATGGTGATTATCAACCCTTCTTTGTGAAATATAGGAATCGTGGTTTTCCTCTTCACTGTTTGAATCAGTATCATGGCATGAATAAGAGTTATTCATACTATGATCACACTGTTCCCCTTCATCATTTTTTTGTTCCTCATTTGCTTTTAGATCTAGTGAAATGACACAAAAATCAGGATTATGAGGGGCATCACAAGCTTCACACCAGGTTTCCTCATTACAAAAATGAACTGAATTTCTATGAAGAGGGTCTGGAGTCTTATTATCTGTCCTTTCTTTCTTAGGTGCACCAACAGGCTTTCCATCCTTGAACTGAGTTCCATATGGGTGATTTTGCATTCTATTCTGAGGATTGTAATTATTGTTGTAAAGAGGTTTATTGTTTTGAGGAGCTCTATATTCCTTATATTCTGGTTCTTTCATATTGCTCTTACTAAACCTGGGATCATCTCTCCTATTTAGCTTACCTGACACTCTTATGTTCATTTTAATATTGACTGCTATCTTGTAAGCATCAGTAACAGTCCTAGGGTTTTTATCTCTCAGAACATATCACATCTTGGAATCATAAGCATTTAGATAAGTTTCTAGACAAACTTCTTCATCTAGCTTTATCTTTTGAAACAATTTATGCATAGCTCTTTGAAATCTTGTGTTAAATTTCGTAACCTCTTCATTGTAATTTTTCTTAATATTATTGAACTCATTCAATAAAAAGCCCTTATTTGTTTTATCTCCATACTGATCTTTGAACAACTCAATCAACTCATCCATGGAAACAACAGAGCCATTAGCTAGGCTTCTAAACCATTCTCTTGCATCCTCAACAAGGGACTGAACAAATAATTTCATTAGTACATCTTCATGGGTGATATTCAAATCATCAACAAAGTCAATGAATTTTCTCAAGTGTGCCTCGCAAGAAATTACATTATTACCAGCAAACTTTGGGAGCTTTTCTCCTATATCACCAACATCTTTAGGAAAGGCATTAGGGTATCCAAGGATACCAACAAAATCAAACTTCTTGTACCTCTCATTATGCAGTGGTTTTCTTTGAAAATTATCACCTTCCTTAACCACAGTAGTTTTTCCTCTAGAAGATGTATTATTCTCTGGTCCAGAAAAAGAATGTTTTGAAGATTGTAAAAAATCAATCTTCCTCTCCATTTCAATTGTAGCAGCTTCCAGTTGAGCTTTTTCTAACATTTTTTCCATGGTTTCCTTTTCAATTCTTAGCTTTTCTAAATCCATTTCTAGTTTAGACATTTTTTCAACAATAGGCTTCTGAAATTTAGGTTCTTGATCTTTCTGTTCACCCATCTTCTTTTTACCTTTATCCATTTGTAAAGTAGAAGCTTTATGAGTGACTGGTACTTCTTTACTTTTCTTAGATTTGTCTGTTTCTTTCTCATTTTGGTGTTTTCGAAATCTTTTTCTATCGTTATCAAGAACCTTATGATCACTTCTCTTCTTTCTCATTTCTCTCTCCTTTTTCATTTGTTGAACTAGGGCAAGCTGCTTTAAAATAAACTTCTCTTCATTGTCCAGCATATCAGAAGGGTCATCTTCTGAGTCTGAACTAGGGGTAGTAATTTATTCTCTTTCATTTGAAGTAGAAGTAACTGTGGGAGTATTCAATACTCTTTTAGCAGCCTCCTCATAGTCTGAAGTATTTCCATCATGAGAGTGCTGAACAACATTCCCATCATTTCTGATATTTGTCTCATGACTTCTTACAGGAGTTTCATCCATATCAACCTGATTTCTCTTTTTCCTCCAAGAGGCTCCAACTCTTGAGGTCGATGGGATTCCTTCATTTAGTACCCTTTTTGGGTCAACTCTTGTTTTTGACCTAGTATTCATTCTGTAAGACATTATTTTGCACTAATCTCAGAGATTTCCTTTTCAGAGTCGCCACCCAATAAATTGAGATGAATGAATAACCATCCAAGGTTAATATGACAACAAAAATTGGAATTTTGTAAACCTTTAGATCTTTACACACCAGAGATTTCTGAATACTTCTTCAAAACTTTACAATCTTTTTAAATTCCCCAGCAGAGTCGCCAATTTGTTAGGGATTTTTCTTGTATGAATCACAGTGCTTTAAATAACTACTTGAACACTATGCCTCCTAATACTGATTCAGAGACAAGAAAAGCCTAATTTCTAAGGACTGGATAAGGTCCTTCCTCGTTTTGAGCTCCACAAATACTCAGGCAGGTTTTACCTCTTAAGATTGTTGTTTACACAGTATTTGTTGATGTGGACACTGATTAGCTATGTATCTTTATTGAACCAACTTATGAATTATCTTGCAAATAACCAAGAATAACTAGATGCAAGATATAACCATACAAACCATAGTTATAAGCATAAAAATAACCAGTGATACAAGGATTCTCATCCTTCTTCCTTTTCTTTATAGGAGGAATAACCTAAAGGATTCACTCTTCAAGGAATCAATAAAATGGACAGTGTCCTGCTGATAGAGGTCCTTAACAAGTTTAGTTTTATTTGTTCTTAGTAACAAATTATTTTAATTGATTTGGTTTTGATATATTGGAACAACTTAGACACAGATAGATTATCAGAATGTTTCTGGGCCAGTGCCTATCCTTTGGGCTATAGAGTCAAATATAAGCTAAGATATCATAAAAAC
>MU223590.1:2742188-2776704 GCA_018584345.1 Thuja plicata
TTGATATCTGTTTCAGCTTTGAATGCCTCATCCAATAACTTATTGAATCCTTCTATGTCAACATTAGTTCCCAAAAGAAATGTATCTTCATTAGGCATGTTGGTGTCAAACTCACTCCTCCAGGCATCTATAGCCTTTACCTAGTCATCTTCTCCTTTTAAAGCAGGAATAAACCTATTGAAATCAGCTGAAAAGAGACTCAATTTAGCCTCTATTTGGTTCAATTTTCCTTTGAAGAATGAGAGAGAAATGTTTACCCTTTTGATCTCATCTTCAACCTCTATGACTATTGGAGGAAAATCTGCCCTTATGGCCTGTAGAGATGACAATTTTTCAAATAAACTTGCCCTGGATGACCACTTTGTGAAGTAAGGGTTCAGAGTCATAAGGTACCTCATCACCTCAATATGCAATATTGGCAGCTTATTATATGTATTAATTAAAACATCCGCTTTGTCTTTTAAGATCTCAATCCTATGTTGTAATATGCCTTTTAACGCCTTCAAAGCTATTGCATTTCCTTTTTCTTCATCCACCTTTTGTTCCACAGCCTCTTCAGACCTAGGCTTATCTTCAATCTGCAGTGGTGGTCGCTGTGCAGGCACATAAACCACCTCAGGCTTTGCCTCCAATTCATCTGTTAATGTCTTTATCATCTGATCCCTCTGGTATAGTTGTATATGGCACATGTCTCTGTCCTTAGATAGTGCACTTGTTTCTTCCAACAGAGTGGTATACCTTCCAGACAATTGCTTTGTCTTGTCCTTATTGAGTTGAGCCCAGTGTGTCATTATTTGGAAAATTTCTAAGTCCCTTTTGTTTTGTACTGACCACACCATCTGATTCTCCACCATATTCTCTTGTATATTCACTAATTCGGGCTTCTGGTCCTTAGGGCTCAAACTCCACATGGCAAAGGCCTGAGACTTTGGGTTATACCCAAATCCCTTGATCATTTCTCCCACTTGGACTTCACTAACCATTTTAAGGTCAGGCTGCTTCCTAATTTGATCTATAATGAATGCAGAGGCCAAATCCCATCCTTCAGCCAATAAGATCCCACTATCCAACACCATTTTCCTGGCATCTTCAGGAGAAATATCTTCACTCTAAGGATCATAATTTTGTAGGGCCACCAGAGCTTCATTTTTAATGGTTTCCTTCCCATCCACAGTCAATTGGGATTTTATTTGCTCTATTTTGTGCCACATGAGGAAATCTTTGAACTCCTCTATTTTTATAAAATTGTCATCATCTAGGAACTTTTTCTGGTTAAGCAATCATTCATCCACACAGGCTCTGAGTGGTATCTCAGCTTCATCTTCTGGATCAGGCCTTTGCTTCTTGCCTTGTCTGATTTCTTTTCTCAGGTTATGATCATATAACCTGGTGTCTGGTACTAAGGCTTTAGCCTTATCCTTTTTCTTACCTTGCCCTTCCACTGAAGGCTGACCTAATTCCAAATTTTGCCTCTTTGCTGCAGGCCCCTCTATATCATCAGGCTAAGTGGCAGCTGTGAGATCTATAACATGTTGTTCTGCTCCCTGCAACTGCGGGATTTCAGCCATTTCTTTCCCTGAGGCTTGTTGTGGTGGAAGAGACATGGGAGGACATGCATAATCACTGTCATCACCACTCTCATACTCTGATTCTGAGTGCTCAGGTGATTGAGCACCTTTCTTATCTAGGACTGTATCCAATTGTTCTACTAGCATTTAGTAGTTGTCAATCATAGCCTTAATCCTATCAAAATAGGAGAGATCAGGGTAAAAACCCCCAAATGACAACCCATTTCTTCTTATTTGTGTCTGCAGCTTCAGCAACTCTTAAATTCTCAGTCTTCTCATATGAATGTCATCTTCATCCAAGAGGTTTCTTGTTGAGTCTTCCTCTATACATTCACAATGAACATTGGTATTAGGGATAATAGGAGTATACAACTTCCTAACCCCTGCCATGAAGCCTTCTGGGTCAATATACCTATAAGGGGCTGCCCCCATTCTGTACTTTTCCAACCACTGACCCACTTCATCTATGGCATTCTTACCAATTATAAAATCAGCAGTCTTAAACTGTCTAGGGGTTATAGTCCCCTTTTTATGCGGTGCAAAATGCTCATTGTCTATTAGCATCAGCTGCCAAATGAATTCCATAGCAGCTACTCGCATAGGCACATGATAAGGCAATATATGAGGTGGATGAATACACCCATATACTCTGATGATGGTGAAATTCGCCTCCAAGAACAAATCACCCCAGTTGTGATTTCCAGGCCAATTTTCTTTATAATTGCAGGGCCTAAGCAATTGTATGATCTTCAATGGGACTCTAGTCCTGCTTGTCCCTAAACTTTGAACAATTGGATACACAATCCAATTCTGGAAGGCACAGTAATCACAATCCCTAGAAGTATAATTCCAAACCCTAACCCAAAACTGGATAGGATTTGGTTGTGCTTGATAGAATCTCTGAGGGGATAAGTCATGAACTTTCATGATTACAAAATTGAAGTATAAGAGAAGGTGCATTAGGACTGAATAATGCAAGAATTTAGGCTCCTTCTCCTTAGGGTTCTTTAATTTCTTCTGCATTACAACAAAACCCTCGTGCATTTCATCTATTACATGTTGAATGTAATCATAACTAGTGCTTGAATGCACTTCTTGCAGGTCTAATACCATCATTAAGATGCCATAACTAATTCTCTCTGCATCGGCATCTATCCCTAGCACTCTACATAGGGCATAGGCATTATACTTGATATAGAAATGTAGGTCCTTGTAATAATATGGATATGGCTCAACCATAGGATTTACGTAATTTTTCAATTCCTTTGACATATGCTTCTGCAACAAGCCTTTTGCAATACCAGGCTTAGAACTGTATCTCTTCTCCTGCCTCGTCATGTCAATTTTTGTAGACATGGTGCTGAATAAGCCAAAGGCTTGCATGAATGAGTTTCTGTTCAAAATTAATAGGGTAGTGCCATCATCCCTTTTGATGGTCTTTGTGAGGGCATCATAGTTCTTTTCTAGGTCAAAAAATAGGTCTACATCTAAGAAAACATCAAGAACAAGTAACCTAGCAAGACCACATGTCCAAGGGTTTGAAACAGGTATAGGTTTATCAGAGTTTTTATAGAAGTATGTGAAAAGAGAGTAACCTGTTGTGCCTGGGGTCACAGCATCTCGGATGTCCTTGTACTCATCTTTGAAAACACCTGCATCAACCTTCTTATTCTACGTTGAACCTGGCAGAAGCTGGAGAAACTCATCAGAGAAACTCGGTTTTCCTTTCTGTTCCTCTCCACTACCTCCACTTGATGAAGCGACACTCACAGCTTTGCTCATCCTTGTAACAACTTGAATCTCTTTTTCTCTAACCGATATTGAAACAAATCTAATCTCCAATATCAGCTGACTGCTCTAAGCATAATTTTCTACAATTTAGAACTCTCAAATGAACCTTGGATATACTGCAAACTACACAAAATATCACTTTCTCTGAAAACCTAGCAACTTGGCTCTGAAAACTAAAAGCACAGTGAAAGAGAATGAATGCACTATCAACTCCTTATAGCCGTCATTCAGAGTACACAGCTCATAATTTGGAAACATCAGTTCTGCCATTAATTCAGTATGCTGTGAACTTTGAAAAACCTAGGCGTAGTTGCACGAAGTTGACAGGAAATCAAATATTCAAAAATAGATCCTCAGAGCAATCATATAACGTTTAACAAAGCTGACATGTCACCGTCTGATTCATTTTCTGTCTCACATCTCAGCTACCCTTAACGTACAGTAATCAAAATTTGAGCCTCTGATTGGTTGCCAAGAGATTTACTTTGTCACATCAGAAAACTACCGCCGTTTTTTAGATTTTTCAATCAAGCGACCCCATGACTGCATTAAGTCTCTTTGTCGTGGGCCTTTGTCATTAACCATGGTTCCATCTCAAGACTTTGCGACAACGTGCTTTCTTAACCTTGGCTGACCCAAGTGATCATCTTGCGATCAGGCGACACATGTGAAATCATAGTCGCGAGGAGTTAAGACTAACTCATCTTTCTTTCTGAGACCTGGCGACTAGCCGTTATGCTTAACCTTCACAGTTATCTGTCTGGTCGCTCAGTCGCGTTACTTAGTACTCCATATTCATCTTATGTGTGAATGAGTGATTGCATCTGATTTTCACTAAGTCGCCTACTCGCGAGCTGAAGAACTTTGTTTGACTACTAAGTGCGAATACGCGATGTTTCATTTTTTCCTCAGTCGCCGGGTCACAGAGCTATAGCTCGTCTTTCACAAGATATTGCGACTGCGCGATTTACACCTTCAAAACATTGAACTCGCTGAATCACGCACAAAACACAACTTGGCCAAAGCAGATCACGAGCGCGTGATAGTCTCTTATTTCTAGCTCGTCGCTCAGTTGGGAGGACTTTTCCCTTAAGACACTTTTCTTTTCCGACTCTGCGACCACCGTTGGATCCTCTGATTCTCTCATCTGACGGCAGTCGCTTAATCGCCAGATGTTTCTCCATACCCTTAAATCATTCTGAGACTTTGCAACTGAAGGCAACATACCTTAGTCTCATAGTCGCTCAACCCATTTCCTCTTTCTGGCGATTTCACGACAACCTTCTCTTAACAGCCACCCGCCTTGTGACACATGTCACACAATCATTGGTTTCATTTACTGCATAACAGAAGACTGAAGCATTATTTTGTCCTGGCGACATCCTGACTAAACATTACCGCAAACTTCAAACGGTTAGTCGCGTAGTCTGAGCTAAAATATCTTAATCGTCATTCTATCCCGAGACCACGCGACTGAAGGAAAACTTAACTGTTGGCTTTGGCTTGATCTGGCGATAACGCAACATGAAGTAATCGCGAAATCTGAGAATATTTTCATAACTGTGAGAATTCTTCCGCGATCACCCGACTAACAGTGGGTCCCATTCTTTACAGAGCTTATAACATGGATATCTTGCGACTACCCGACTGAAAGAAATCGCTAAGTCTCAGAACACTGAAGGAATATTCTATTTTTAAACGAGACTACGCGACACAAGGAAAAAACAAAGTCGGGAAGGAAAATGGAATATTCGACTGGGATAACGCGACGAGGAAACTTAACTTAGAACACATGCCATAAGTGAATGAAAAATGTAACGTTGAAATATAAGGCATGACTTAGGGTTTGAAATTCATCATTTAACACTTGGACAACTAGGGTTTTCATGGTTTTTTGCAATTTTGGCAAGGTTTAGACTTGAAAACCTGAAACAATGGTAGAGAGCAGGACAAGGAACGAGGAGAACCAGCAAAAATAGGAAATACAACCAACACATCCCATGCAAGGAAAATAATCCCAGGACCTGAAACATCGAACATATCTAGTAGATTGCAAAAAAATAAAAAATTAAATAAAATATACCTGGACTAGACTCTGGAAATGAGACCCATACCAAAAGGAGCACATAACCAACTTTACAACGATGTGCGGAAATTAGAAATAGAGCCTAGATGAGCAAGATATGGTTCTCAGAGTGCAAAAAGGAACCCTAACTTTGACTAGAAAAAACCTTGCAAACTTACAAAATAATAAAACCAAACGTCCAAAAATAGATCGGGCTCGAAACGAGCTTTCTGACGATATCTCATTTTCCCAAAAATGCTTATGTTTTCTCAATTTATGAGCAAAAAATTGAAGACTACTCCAAAACAAGAAGAGCCCCAAGAAATTTTGCCAAAATTAGGTGAAGCTCAACTAAATCTGGCGATGTCGCTAAATATGGCAGGACTGCCAAATTTTGGCCAAAATTGGTGGAGGTACTAAGAAAATATATGTATATGTATATATATATATTATATATATATATATGTATATATATATGTATGTATGTATGTATGTATGTATGTATATTTATCGCCTCAAAAATGTGCCCAGAAAAAGGCTCGTATAGCAAAAAAAAGCCTTTGAATGCAACTGTGTCCAAATTGGATGTGTTTTAGATGAAACTAGAGGTTTTGGGCCTTTTGAGCACAATCATGAGGTTAGTTTGATCCCAAAGTGCTCCAAATATGTGTGTGTGTGTGTGTGTATTAATTGCCTTGAAAAATGTGTCCTATAAAAGGGTCACATAGAAAAAAAAAAAAAAAAAGCATCTAAATTCAACTATGTCCAAATTGGACATGCCTTATATGAAACTAGGGGTTTTTGGGCCTTTTGAGTGCAATCATGAGGTTTGTTTGAGCCCAAAGTGCTCCAAAACCAAACTCCCCCCAGATCCAAAAAAATCTAAAATAGAAAAACTCTTGAAAAACACAGATCTGAAGAATGAGGCCAAATCTCTCATGAAGATAAAAGGCGCATAAAGTGTTTGAATTGGATTCTGATATTGTTTCCATTCATGTTTTGTTACTTATGTCAACATATGTTTCTATGGAGGTAGAACAGACTGGTAATTACTGTTACTTGATGACTGACAAAAGTGTACAGGTACTGTACGGTTGATTCAGAATGAGAAAAGATGGTGATGTGTACAGGGATATGTTGTGATCTTATGGCTAAGGTTGCATGGCTTAATATTTTCTATTGTATGAGTTACAAATGTTTTAGTGAAGACTAGATACTAGCTGGTAACAGTGATCTTTGACAGAGTTAGTCTCTATGTTTTGAGTATAACTTACGTGCGGCATGGATTTAGGTTATGCGAACTTAAGGGATGGAAGAAGACATGCTAAGGAAGGTTTTTTATGTTTCACAGGTTTTAAGACTCTTGGTGACATCATATGTGGCATGTGTTCTAGAGGAGACCTATTTGGGGCCAACTTCATATATGAAGCGTGTATTATGGATTGCGAGCGTGGACTACGGACCTTGGATTATATTTGATGAATTGTAATTGATGTTTACTTGTTATAGGTACCATGTGTATCTTATCAAGGGGTTAAGTAATTATTTTTACATTGGGAAAGCCTAATTGGCTAACCTAATTGATTATTGTAAAAGGGTATATATGACAAAGCTTTTCTTGTTGGAAATAGTGATTATGGAAGAGACAACGAAGTGTGTAAGCTACAAGATTTTTTGTGTGAAGTATGCTGGATGTAGAGAAGAGGTTGTGATTATGTTACTTCATTGGAATTGACCAAGAAAAGACAGTTGTTATCAAACAATTCACTGGATTGTGTATTTCTTATATACACTTGTATTTGAGACTGTAAGTCATGAGGGTGGATTTAACCTTCTTTAGGCAGTATGCCTGGGCTGTGAGCCCACTATTACTCTTGACTCCTAAAAGGGTCTATCCTTAATAGGGACTGTGTGTACTGTAATGCACCAATAAGATCCTAAAAAGGCTATATCTTTTAGCAGGGATATTATACTCTCAGTACATTATTTGTGAGTGCTAATTTCAACAAGGGTTTTACCTTTAACAGGGTTTCCTCAACAACAAAGGATTATGTTATTGTGTTGGCATTTACAGTGTTATCATTCAGATTAAAGTTTTATTTATAAATTTTAATGTTTAATAATTTGTCTTACAACTAATTTACCCCCGCTCTCAGTTGTGTTGGTGGACTGTTATTCCTAACATTAAAATCTGGAGCTCTAATACCATCTTGGAGTTGATGAAAACTCAACCCTACAGCTCCCAGAAATCACCTCGGTGCAAACCTGTCACAGAAAGAGAGAAGCAAAATCTATTGAGGCCAGAAATAACAGATCAATGAAAGAGAAAACATATTGAGTAAACAACGGAGGGAAAACCCTCAATACAATAGCATTCTCAGATAATTAATAATTACAAAGATATCAAATCTTTAAAGGTGATCAAAACCCTAAAAGGGAAAAACTTAGGTTGCATGATAATAATTAATAAAAGAATTAATTATTATATGCCTAAAGTTTAGCTTAAGTAAACTAGAGATAATAAGTGACTTAATAATTAAATCAAAATAATTTAATTAATAAGTGAAATATCTTATTACTCTAACAACTTGTTTCTCGTTCGCTATATTCTTCTTACTTTCAATCTCTCATATTTGTTTTGTAGACTTCCTACCCATGGGATTCTTAGGGGTTCCAACTGATAATCCTAAAGAATAATATTTTGTCATTAGTATACACAGAAATAGTTTTTGGATTGTCAGTAACATGATCACTGAGTGACAGCATTCAGTCAAGCATAATGGACACCGAAACAGTCAAGTGCAGAGGACACTAAAAATAGACAAGTGCAATGGTCACCAAAAATGTTAGTGTGAGTGAACACCAATATGCACTATCACTGCAAATAGTTTACAGTGTAAACTGGGAGCACATTTTACAAAGTAAACTGATAGACAGTTCAGAGACTTCACCAAGAAAATACTATAGAGAAACCCGAGCACCAGTCTACCGAGAGACAGTTTTATTTCTAGGAAATGTGGATCTGAGTTACACGTCAGATAAAACACTTGAGTTTTATATTTATCTTTATCCTTATCTTTAAGACCATTTCTTGAGGGACAAGTAAAGCATATGTAATTGCTTTAATCAGTCTAACTGATTGAAAACATGCAAACTAGGAGATCAAGGTCAAGTTGTAAACCTTTGATCATAGAGTTTTTATTGTAAAGAGTGAAACCTAAATATGTCAATACATTGTATAAATAGATGTAGTAATCAATCAGAAACACAATGATTGTAGCCGCAAAATACATCTATGGATCGGAATGAGAGTTTCATGTAGAAGGACACATAAGACTGAATTTAGTTATGAAGAACAAGATTCAAGGATACTGAGCAGAACAGAGGTATTAATCAATCACTATAGGTGATACACATACATTGTGAACTTAAAGGATCTATATTCAGCAATTGAAGATTGCATATTATCAGGTCAACAAGTATTTTTGACTACTCTAACAATTGTAGCAAATAGAAGAAATCCTTTAAGACGGTGGACTTAACAGTCTTAATGTAAATCTCTTAACTGAGTGCACACTTACCAGTGTTGCTAAATCTCTTAACCGACTAGACCTAACTAGTCTAAAATGTTACTCCTAATAGGGTAAGATCATCAGAAGTGATCACACTTGTAGCATTAACTGGCACCTTCCATTCTGTAGATAGTGAAGCATTGTGGGTTTCATCCCCACCTTAGTTTTTACCTTCTAACAGGGGTTTTCTATGTTACCAATTCTTGTGTCATGTGTACTTACATTTCATGAATGTTTCTATTAATTTTTACATGCAATTAAGTTTATGTTTTGACATTGCATGCATAAGATAGAAAAGTATCAATGGTCGGCAATGCAAGAACATAGTACTAAGGGTTAATTGATAAAAAAAATTAAGGGTGTTGATTCACCCCTCCCCTCTTAGTACACATCATTCCATTATTCCAATAATTGGTATCAGAGCTAGATCTCTTATTTGGAGAAGTTTAAATCACTTGAGAGAAAATATCATACAATGGAAAGGTATAAGCTTGATAAGAATATTGAAAATCAGAAGTTGTGGATACAGATCTTCTATGAGAAATTCAAAGAAGAAAGACTCAAGATGAGAGAGCTACTGGATCAAAGAAAAGTTATGGCATCTCGCAAAAATGAAATAGACTATCATGAAGAAGATATACATGATTTGTTGGAGTCATCAGGATCCACATCTAGAAATACATCAGACACATCTGAAGGAAGCATTACAAGTCTGAATGAAATCAATCAACATCTCCAAGAACAAGTAAAGGTACTACAATCAATCAAGAGATACAGATGGTAAGGATGATTGATGGTATGAATAATGCTAGACAAGATGAACAAGAAAGAACATTAGCTATTGATGACAGGAGAAAGATCACTAAGAAGATACAAGAAAGAGAAACTAAAATACAAAGACTTATTGAACATCATCATGAGATCACCAATCAAATAGTTCTTATGATTCATGAGGCAAACCGAGTGAACATAGAACTCAATGGGAAATTGGAAGCCATTGGTCAGCTAAGAGAAGAAAATGAGAGACTGAAGCATGAAGTGATGATTCAACATCATAATGACATGATCAAGAAAGCTGAAGAAAGTACAAAAATAATGGATGATTTTCTGAATGGACAAAGAAGACTCAACAACAATACCGGTCTAGGGTATACCGAGCATGGAGAATCATCAAAACAAGCTAATAAAAAATATGTCTACACAAATCCAAGACCAAGGAAATAGTCATACAATCACTGGGGAAAACCATGCCACACATCAAATGTTTGCATGAGAAAAGCTAAAGGTATTCCTAAATCCACATCTACATTCATAGGTAACTATTATAACTGCAACAAGCATGGACACAAAGAACATGAATGAAGATCTAAGGTGAAACAACCAAAGAAGGAATCCTACATGGAAAAATATTGTTCTACTTGCAAAATGCATGGCCACACATCTCATAAATGCAGAAAAAAGAAAAAGCAAGCATGGAAACCAAAAGAACAAGAAAATGCTTATCAACCGAGAAGAGTCGGTAAGTCATATGTTTGGGATTACAACACTTGGAAAAATTTCACAACATGTGGTAGATATGGACAAATAGCTGCAAACTGCATGAGCAATTGTATACAAAGGTCAAGGAATTGGACTAACTCTAGAATGGAATGCTTACACTATCATAAGGTCAGACATCTAAGCAAAGACTACATAGACCGAGTGACAGAGTTGGGCAATTTTTCTAGTGGGGACACTATTGAATATATCATGAGAATGAGAAATCAAATGTGGAGGAAAGCTTCAAGCAAAGATGATGTTGGACCAAGCACCATAGTTGGTGACACCTCATCAAATGGAACAGGTGATATCACCACCCCCACCTAAGCATACAAGTAAGTATGGAATTGCACTATACAAAGCTATATTTTACATCAGTTCTAAAATACATTGATAATATGCCAAATTAACATGAATAGAGATGAACTATAGTATTATTTATTATGATGTTTTGAATACAATCTTTTTGGACAATACATACTGAGAATCATCAGTGTACATATAAAAACCAAGTTGTCAATGTAAACCGAGCATCATCGGTAATCATGTAAATAGACAATGAAGTCTTCGCTACATACCGAGCACCGTCGGTGAACATGTGAAAGGTCAATTGAGTTGACACTTACCCCGAGTAGTGTATAATTACCAAGCTGAGAAGTTTGTGTGATGAGCGAGTGACTCTGTCTTCAACCACCAAGAAGTAGGTGAAGCATTTATTGCACCAGTTAGGGCATCATCAATAAAAGGGCGACGAAAAGCTTATTCATTCACCAAGCATTTAAAAGGGAAGAACAGAGCGAAGAAGAGCGACCAATAAGCGACCAGATTACAAAGAGATTCACAAGCACATTCATGGCTACTACAAAATATTTCCATCATCCACAGCTAAGATCAAGTGAGTATCTAAGACTCTCCAAGAAAATAGATCATTCACAGAGAAATCCCTAATTCTACGAAAAAAATGGCAACCACATCCCGCGTCACCAAGATCAAGAATGTGAAAGACAAAAAGGTCAACCTGATCAAGAACTCTACCTATGAAGAGCCCAAGTGTATATTTTTCCCAGAGGTTGCTTCACAACCTGATGACATTGGAGCTTTCTCAAGCATCCCTGCTAGGGTTTTTCTAGTTCAAGATGTCTAAGCACATATCCACTGCAAGATTACAGAGATTAGAGATCTTGAGGTTGAAGAATCTTACAAGAAACTTTGTACAAATAGAAACATTAAAGATGAACACAAGAACATAGAGGTAAAAGGGATAAAAAAATTCCTGGTGTTCCCAAAAGAGCTTAAAACTGAGTGGGTTCGAATAGTACTCAGCCGAGTACATGATAGGAAAATGTGGTTGGATGAACTGAAACCAATCACTAAGGATGTAATTCACACATTAATCGGTTATCCAGTAATCGACAAGGCCAAAGCCCTTAAACATCCTTCTCACCTTGAGATTGAAAAGATGATAGGTGTAGTATGGGCTGACAAAGGTTTAAAGCTTAACTCCATCACCGATCTAGAAATGAAGTTCGGTGCATGTGTACTAGGATACAAGGTATTCCAAGCTAGCAGACTGAATAACATAGCATGCGGAGCAGTTGACACTACCTATAGGATTGTGAAGAAAGGTCTACAAATAGACTTATCCGAGCTTCTACTGAAGCAACTAGAGGAGAACATGAGGATAATTAGGTCAGCAAGGTCTAATTTATATAAGTTTGGATCACTCCTCATGTGTACATTTTTCTATTTCCATAATTTCTTCCCATCTATCAGTAATGTCAATTGGGACACAAATCAACCAGTATCTGTAAAAATTAGTGAATATATTAAGTCACTAGGGGAAAATTTTACATCAGTCATGAATGCATACTTCACTACCTTCAAAGATAGAATGCAGAAAATAATGAGGATACTTGAACAATTGGTGGAACAGTATAAGGATGGCATATGTTTCATAGTGGATATCGACACCACTTTAATAAAAATAGTTGTACCAAGGACAACATGGTTACCACCACTTGATTAGGAGATCAACATTAATCAGGCTACAAATCCTATCGAAGCATTATTGAATGACGAAATGGACAAATCATTACCAAGATTTGGCACTTATGAAGAAGCTAAGGCTAGAATCAAAATTGGCCTAGTAGTGAAGAAGATCGTTACAAAGAAGACTAAAATGGTAAAGACACTTGAAAATAAACTGTCAGTTAAGGATGAAGGATCAGAATAAAAAGATGACACCGAGGGATAGTCACCCATCGGTGAAGGTGAACAATTGAGTGACTCCGAGTCAACTGAATCTCAAGCACCACTAGAAAAGAAACAAGGAACTACTATTGCATCAAGAACTAGGAGTAGAAAAAAAAAATGCAGACTCACCACCGGCAAAGAAAGGTACAATGAAGAATTGCAAGAGAAATCCTCAAACCCGACAACAGGCACCAAGGAAAAGAAGAAAATACATCAAAGGAAAAGAAGATAAGGAAGATACTAAGCAGGATGAGAAAGAACAAGGAGCTCAAAAAGAAAAGCTCAAAGTTCCTCACACAATTGAGGAAGCTGCAGAATCAATCATCAAGAAAGGAAGCATATCACACCTAAAGATAAGGCAATAGCTAACCTTATCTCCCAGAGATCAAACAAATATTGAAGAAGCCATAGTTAAGGCAATGATTTCTTACAAGTATGTACTAGTACAATTCAATAATAAAATGCCACAAGAACTAAATGACGGAATATCAGCAAGGTGAAATTATGCACTGCATACAAAGAAACATATAAGGGAAAGATACCTAGTTACAATTGTGCCACCTGAGTCAAAAGTTAAAGAAATTGATGAAATGATGAAGAAGCATTCAAAGAAATTTTCAGCTAAGATGAGAGCTTACAAAGTACTAGAGGGAAGATTAATAGAGCTTGATAAAGAAAGCGATGAAACTTGGAATGAAATATTCAATCCACCTAAGGAGGATACAAGCCCCGAGAAGGTATTGGCTCTTACCGAGACCCCTCACAATCAAGAGAAAGAGGCCACACCGAGCCCAAAATACATTTTCATAAATGACACCAAGGACATCAATCCAATTGAGTTGACAACACAGGAAAGCAAGGAAATGGATGATGTACCTTACATTTTGCAATCATCAGGGGACACAGTAGAAGTCACAATCAAAGATATAACACTTACTGATTCTGATGATGAGCCCAAGAAAGATGAAGATTTAACTACTACCACCGAGCAGGAAAAGGAAAAAGAAAAGGTAACTCTAGATGTTGCACATGTAAATATACCAGGTGACATGCCATTATTGATACAAGCTATCAATATCATTAGAGAAGCAAAGGATAAAACACCTGAACCTGATGCAAACAATCCAATAGACACAAGTGAAGAAGAAGGGAAGCAACATGAAAAAAATGATGAAACGAAAGATGTAAGTGGAGAGGAGAAACAAAGTGATGCCACCAACAAGAATACCAAGGGTGAAAAGGTTTCCGATACAGACAAGGTTGATGTGGAGACATCCACTACCAAACAACAAGTCAATACCAAGAAGCACACAAAAGGAACAACACCTCTCACACAATCACCGAACCAAGAGAAAGAGCATGAACTAGCTATAGTTCTACATACACCTGCTTCCAGTACTGTTACAAAGAAGAAAAAGAAGAGCAAAGCTCCAATCACATTAGATGAGATAATTGACATACTAGACTATGATCCTAGAACATTGGATCCATAGTCACTTACAAAGTATGGAGAGCTATGTAAAAGAAAGGCAATACATGAAGGAAGCTCAAAAAGGAGCACAAAAACTCACAATTCCTAGAGAGCACAAAAGATATACTATTGCAGATTGTACCTAACACCAAAATTGATCAAAATGCACCTATCCTTGATCAATTAGAAGCACTCACAGCTGCCATCACATCCCAGAATGTAGATGTAGACAAGGTAATTGAGGAATGTGCTGAGAAGAAGTGTCAAATCAAGCTTACAAAGAAAATCAGCCAAGAAGTGGTAGAACAAAAGGTAAAACTTTTTGAATTAGTTACTACAATAGAACCAATCTTATCAAAAGTAGTCAAATTAATTCAAAATTTGTGCACATTAGAGACTTTCACTACCGAGCATAGTGAAAAGATATCCAAAATTGATGAAGATATTAAGGCTAGTGCACAAAGTCTCACAACCGATGAAAATGCATTCAAATTGCATAATGACAAGATTACAGAAGAAAAATGGTTGAGACTTGAACTTCAAAATGAAAAAAGTAGAATCCGAGATGAGGTAACTAAGCTACAAGCTATGTTACTCCCGAATCTCATACTGCTATTGAAACATATGACTTCAGAAAAAGCATCGATTGCTACCCCAGAGATATCTGTTACAGAGAGCATATATGACATGCACGCCAGACTCACCTTGGAATTCATGACCCTTGAGCACCTCAAAGAGAAATGGGAGAAGCTAATGGAGGACATTCAAAAATCCCATTCCCGCATTTTTGACAAGTTGTAAGTATTACACCTTTGTCATTATTTTCAAAAAAAGGCGGAAATGATATGATAAAGGGGGAAATGATAAGGTGAAAGGGGGAAATGATAAAAGGGGAAATATATGTATAAAGGAAAATGTATCAAAGGAAGAAAGGTTAACTCCATCACCAATCTAGAAATGAAGTTTGGTGTATGTGTACTGGGATACAAGGTATTCCAAGCCAGCAGACTGAATAGCATAGCATGCAGAGTAGTTGAAACTGTCTATAAGATTTTGAAGAAAGGTCTACAACTAGACTTATCCGAGCTTCTCCTGAAGCAACTGGAGGAGAACATGAGGACAATTAGGTTAGAGGGGTCTAATTCAAGTAAGTTTGGATCACTCCTCATGTGTACATTTTTCTATTTCCATAATTTCTTCCCATCTGTCAGTAATATCAATTGGGACACAACCCGACAAGTAACAGTACAAATTAGTGAATATATTAAGTCACTAGGGGACAATTTTACATTAGTCATGGATGCATATTTCACTACCTTTAAAGACAGAATGAAGAAAAGAATGAGGATACCTGAACAACTGGTGGAACAGTGTACAGATGACATATGTTTCATAGTGGATACCAACACCACTTTAATAAAAATAGTTGTACCAAGGACAACATGGTTACCACCACTTTATTATGAGATCAACATTGATCAGGCCACAAATGATATTGAAGAATTATTGAATGAAGTAGTGGATCATAACAATAAGATGATATCGAGGGACAGTCACACGTCAGTGAAGGTGAACAATTGAGTGACTCTAAGTCAGCAGAATCTGATGCACCACCAACAAAGAAACCAAGAACTACTGTTGCATCAACAACTAGGAGTCAGACAACAAAAGATGAAGATTCACCACCGGAAAAGAAAGATATAGTGAGGACTTACAAGAGAAATCCTCAAACCGGGAAATGGACACCAAGGCAAAGAAGAAAATACATCTAAAAAAAAGAAGATAAGGAAGATACTGAGCAGGATGAGAAAGAACAAAGAGCTGAAACAGAAAATCTCAAAGTTCCTCACACAATTGATGAATTTTCAACATCAATCATCAAGATAGGAAGCATATCACACTGAAAGATAAGGAAATGACTAACCTTATCTCCCGGTGATCAAACCAAGATTGAAGAAGCCATAGTTAAGGCAATGATTGTTTACAAGTATGTACCAGTACAATTCAATAAGAAAATGCCACAAGAACCAAATGAAAGAATATCGGCAAGGTGGACTTATGCACTGCATACAGAGAAATAGATAAGGGAATGATACCTAGTTACAATTATGTCACCCGAGTCAAAAGTTGAAGAAATTGATGAAATGATGAAGAAGCATTCAAAGAAATTTTTAGCTAAGATGAGAGCTTACAAAGTACTAGAGGGCAGATTAATAGAGCGTGATAAAGAAAGCGATGAAACTTGGAATGAAATATTCAATCCACCTAAGGAGGATACAAGCCCTGAGAAGGTATTGGCTCTTACCAAGAGCCCTCATAATGAAAATAAAGAGGCCACACCGAGCCTATAATACATCTTTATAAATGACACCGAGGACATCAATCTAGTTGAGTTTACAACACAGGAAAGAAAGGAAATGGATGATGTACCCCAGATTTTGCAACCATTAGGGGACAGAACAGAAGTCACAATCAAAGATATAACACTTATTGATTCTATTAATGAGGCCAAGAAAGATGAAGATGTAACTTTTGCCACTGAGCAGGAAAATGAAAAAGAAAAGGTAACTCTGAATGTTGCACAGGTAAATATACCAGGTGACATGTCATTATTGATGCAAGCTATCAATATCATTACAGAAGCAAAGGAGAAAACACTTGAACCTGATGCAAACAATCCAATAGACACAGGTGAAGAACAAGGGAAGCAACATGAAACAAATGAGGAAAAGAAAGATGTAAGTGGAGAGGAGAAATAAAGTGATGCCACCAACAAGAACACCAAGGGTGAAAAGGTTGCAGATATAGACAAGGTTGATGTGGAGACGTCCACTACCAACCAACAAGTCGATACCGAGCAGCACACAAAAGGCACAACACCTCCTACATAATCACCGAAGCAAGAGAAAGAGCGTGAACTAGCTATAGTTCTACATACACTTGGTTCTAGTACTGTTACAAACAAGAAGAAGAAGAAGAAGAAGAAGAAGAAGAAGAAGAAGAAGAAGAAGAAGAAGAAGAAGAAGAAGAGCAAAGCTCCAGTCACATTATATGAGATAATTTACATACCATACTTTGATCCTAGAACATTGGATCCAGAGTCACTTACAAAGTATTGAGAGCTATGTAAAAGAAAGGAAATACATGACAAGCTCAAAAAGGAGCAGAAAAACTCACAAGTCCTGGAGAGGAAAAAAGATATACTGTTGCAGATTGTACCTAACACCAAAATTGATCAAAATGCACCTATACTTGATGAATTAGCAGCAGTCACCAACACCATCACATCCCAGAATGTAGATGCAGACAAGGTAATTGAGGAACATGCTAAGCAGAAGTGTCAATACAAGCTTATAGAGAAAATCAGCCAAGAAGTGGCAGAACAAAAGGTAAAAATTTATGAATTAGTTACTACAATACAACCAATCTTATCAAAAGTAGTCAACAAAATTCAAAATTTGTGCACATTAGAGACTTTCACTATCAAGCATAGTGAAAAGATAGCCAAAATTGATGAAGATCTTAAGGATAGTGCACAAAGTCTCACAACCGAGGAAAATGCATTATGACAATATTACAGGAGAAAAATGGTTGAGACTTGAACTTCAATAGGTAGAAAGTGGAATCCGAGATGAGGTAACTGAGCTACAAGATATGTTACTCCTGAATCTCACACTATTATTGAAACATATGACTTCGGAAAAAACATCGATTGCCACCCGAGAGATGTTTGTTACAAAGAGCATATATGACATGTACGCCAGACTCGCCTTGGAATTCATGACCCTTGATCACCTCAAAGAGAAATGGGAGAAGCTAATGGAGGACATTCAAAAATCTCATTCCCGCATTTTTGACAAGTTGTAAGTATTACACCTTTGTAGTTATTTTCTTAAACAAGGGGAAATTATATGATAAAGGGGGAAATGATAAGGTGAAAGGGGGAAATGATAAAAGGGGAAATATATGTATAAAGGAAAATGTATCAAAGGATGAAACATGTACATACACTACACCGAGGCATGTACATAGGAGGAGTCATATTGACAATGTAAACATTTGGTGTATATACTAAACATTTCAGTTTTGCACATATCAATTTATTATACTAATGCAAAAGGGGTAGATTGATAGTCCTAAAGGATAATATTTTGTCATTAGTATACAAGGAAACAATTTTTGGACTATCGGTAACATGATCACCAAGTGACAGCATTCAGTCAAGCACAATCAACACTGAAATAGTGAAGTGCAGAGGACACCGAAAATACACAAGTGCAATGGTCACCGAAAAATGTTAGTGCAAGCCAACACCGAAATTAATGAACATCGATATGCACTATCACTGACAAACAGTTTACAATGTAAACCAAGAACATAGTTTACAAAGTAAACTGACAGACAGTTCAGAGACTTCACCGAGCAAAGACTACAGACCAACCCGAGCACCAGTCTACCGAGAGACAGTTTTATTTCTGAGAAATGTGGATCTAAGTTACACGTCAGATAAAACACTTGAGTTTTATATTTAGCTTTATGCTTATCTTTAAATCCATATCTTGAGGGACAAGTAAATCATATGTAATTATTTTAATCAGTCTAATTGATTGATAACATACAAAATAGGAGATCAAGGTCAAGTTGTAAACCTTTGATCATAGAGTTTTTATTGTAAAACGTGAAACCTAAATAGGTTAATACATTGTATAAATAGATGTAGTAATCAATCAGAACATGATGATTGTAGTCACAATAGACATCTATGGATCAGACTGAGAGTTTCATGCAGAAGGACACAAAAGACAAAATTTAGTTATGAAGAACAAGATTCAAGGCTACCGAGCAGAACAAAGGTATTAATCAATCACTATAGGTGATACACATACATTATGAACTTAAAGGATCTGTATTCAGCAATTGAAGATAGCATACTATCAGGTCAACAATTATTTTTTACTGCTCTCTAACAATTGTAGCAAATAGAAGAAAACCTTTAAGACTGTGGACTTAACAGTCTTTATGTAAATCTCTTAACCGAGTGCACACTTAACAGTGTTGCTAAATCTCTTAACCGAGTAGACTTAACCATTCTAAAATGTAACTCCTAACAGGGTAAGATCATCAAAAGTGATCACACTTGTAACCTTAACCGACACTTTCCATTCTGCAGATAGTGAAGCTTTGTGGGTTTCATCCCCACTGAAGTTTTTACCTTCTAACAGGGATTTTCTGCATTACCAATTCTTGTCTCATGTGTACTTACATTTCATGAATGTTTCTATGAATGTTTACGTGCAATTAAGTTTATTTTTTGATATTACATGCATAAGATAGAAAAGTGTCAATGGTCGGTAATGAAAGAATATAGTACTAAGGGTTAAGTGATTACTGATTCACCCTTCCCCTCTCAGTACACACCATTCCATTATTCCAAAAATCATAGCTAGATCTCTTATTTGGAGAAGTTTAAATCACTTGAGAGAAAAGATCATACAATGGAAAGGTATAAGCTTGATAAGAATATTGAAAATCAGAAGTTGCGGATACAAATCTTCTATGAGCAATACAAAGAAGCAAGAATCAAGATGAGAGAACTACTAGATGAAATAAAATTTATGGCATCTCTCAACAATGAAATAGACTATCATGAAGAAGAGATGCCTGATTTGTTTGAGTCATTAGGATCCACATCTAGCAATACATCGAACACATATGAAGGAAGCATTACAAGTCTGAATGAAATCAATCAACATCTACAAGAACAAGTAAAGGTACTACAAATCGGTCAAGACACACATAAGGTTAGGATGATTGATGTTATGAATAATTCTAGACAAATTGAACAAGAAAGAACAGTAGCTATTGATGACAAGAGAAAGATCACTGAGAAGCTACAAGAAAGAGAAATTGAAATACAAAGACTTACTAAATATCATCATGAGATCACCAATCAAATAGTTCTTATGAGTCATAAGGCAAACCAAGTGAACATAGAAATCAATGGGAAATTGGAAGCCATTGGTGAGCTAAGAGAAGAAAATGAGGGACTGAAGCATGAAGTAAGGATTCAACAACAACATAATGACATGATTAAGAAAGCTGAAGAAAGTACAAAAAGAATGAATGATTTTCTTAATGGACAAAGAAGACTCAACAACAATGCCAGTCTAGGGTATACCGAGCATGGAGAATCATCAAACCAAGCTGATCGAAAAGATGTCTACACATATCTAAGACCAAGGAAGCATTCATGCAATCACTGTGCAAAACCAGGCCGCATATCAAATGTTTGCAGGAGCAAAGCTAAATGTATTCCTAAATCCACATCCACATTCATAGGTAACTGTTATAACTGTAACAAGCATGGACACAAAGCACATGAAAGCGAATCTAAGGTGAAACAACCAAAGAAGGAATCTTACATGGAAAAATATTGTTCTACTTGCAAAATGCATGGCCACACATCTCATGAATGCAAGAAAAAGAAAAAGCAAGCATGGAAACCAAAAGAACAAGAAAATGCTTATCAACCGAGAAGAGACAATAACTCATATGTTTGGGATTACAACAAAGATCACTTACAGAGAAAGCCCTAATTCTACAAAAAATGGCAACCACATCTCAAGTCACCAAGATTAATAATGTGAAAGACAAAAAGGTCAACTTGATCAAGAACTCTACCTATGAAGAGCCCAAGTATAAATTTTTTGCAGAGGTTGCTTCACAACCCAATGACATTGGAGCTTTCTCAAGCATCCCTCCTAGGGTTTTGGTAGTTGAAGATGTCCGAGCATATATCCACTACAAGATTATAGAGATCAAAGATCTTGAGGTTGAAGAAGCTTACAAGAAACTTTGCCCAGATGGAAACATTAAAGATGAACACAAGCACATAGAGGTAAAAGGGTTAACAAATGCCCTAATGTTCCTGAAAGAGCTTAAAACCGAGTGGATTCAGATAGTACTTTTGAGTACATGAAAAAAAAAATGTGGTTGGATGAACCGAAACCAGTCACTAAGGATATAATTCATGCAGTAACCAGTTATCTAGTAACTGACAAGGCCAAAGCCCTTAAACATCCTTCTCACCCCGAGATTGAAAAGATGACAGGTGTAGTATGCGATGGAAGAGGTTTAAAGGTTAACTCCATCACCAATCCAGAAATGAAGTTCAATGCATGTGTACTGGGATACAAGGTATTCTAAGCCAACAAACTAAATAGCATAGCATGCGGAGCAGTTGACACTGCCTGTAAGATTGTGAAGAAAGGTCTACAAATGGATTTATATGAGCTTCTATTGAAGAAAATAGAGGAAAACATGAGGACAATTAGGTGAGCAAGGTATAATTCATGTAAGTTTCGATCACTCCTCATGTGTACATTTTTCTATTTCCATAATTTCTTCCCATCTGTCGATAATGTCAATTGGGACACAACCCGACCAATAACTGTAGAAATTAGTGAATATATTAAGTCACTAGGGAACAATTTTACATCAGTCATGAATGCATACTTCACTTCCTTCAAAGGAAAAATGCAAAAAAGAATGAGGATACCTGAATAACTCATGGAACAATATAAGGATGACATATGTTTCATAGTGGATACCGACACCACTTTAATAAAAATTGTTGTAGCGAGGACAACATGGTTACCACCACTTGATTAAGAGATCAACATTGATCAGGCCACAAATGATATTGAAGCATTATTGAATGAAGCAGTGGACAAATCATTACAAAGATTTGGCACTTATGAAGAAGCTAAGGCTAGAATCAAAACTAGCCTAGTAGTGAAGAAGATCGATAGAAAGCGGACTAAAATGGTAAAGACACTTGAAAAGAAACTGTCGGTTAATGCTGAAGGATCAGAACAACAAGATGACACCTAGGGATAGTCACCCATCGGTGAAGGTGAACAATTGAGTGACTCCGAGTCAACTAACTCTGATGCACCACTAGCAAATAAACCATGAACTACTGCTGCATCAAGAACTAGGAGTCAAACAACAAAAGATGCAGACTCACCACCGGCAAAGAAAGGTACAGTGAGGACTTAAAAGAGAAAGCCTCAAACCGAGCAACAGGCACCAAGGAAAAGAAGAAAATACATCTGAGGGAAAGAAGATAAGGAAGATACTGAGCAGGATGAGAAAGAACAATGAGCTCAAATAGAAAAGCTCAAAGTTCCTCACATAATTGATGAAGTTGCAGCATCAATCATCAAGATAGGAAGCATATCACACTGAAAGTTAAGCCAATGGCTAACCTTATCTCTTGGAGATCAAACCAAGATTTAAAAATCCATAGTTAAGGCAATGATTGCTTACAAGTATGTACCAGTACAATTCAATAAGCAAATGCCACAAGAACTAAATGACAGAATATCGGCAAGGTGGACTTGTGCATTGCATACAGAGAAACAGATAAGGGAAAGATCCCTAGTTACAATTATGCCACCCGAGTCAAAAGTTGAAGAAATTGATGAAATGACGATGAAGCATTCAAAGAAATTTTCAGCTAAGATGAGAGCTTAAAAAGTACTAGAGGGAAGATTAATATAGCTTGATAAAGAAAGCGATGAAACTTGGAATGAAATATTCAATCCACCTAAGGAGGATACAAGACCCGAGAAGGTACTGGCTCTTACCAAGACCCCTCACAATGAAGAGAAAGAGGCCACACTGAGCCCATAATACATCTTCATAAATGACACTGAGGACATTAATCCAGTTAAGTTTACAACACAGGAAAGCATGGCAATGGATGATGTACCTTAGATTTTGCAATCATTAGGGGACACAACAGAAGTCACAATCAAAGATATAACACTTATTGATTCTAATGATGAGCCCAAGAAAGATGAAGATGTAACTGTTGGCACCGAGCAGGAAAAGGAAAAAGAAAAGGTAGGTAACTCTAGATGTTGCACAGGTAAATATACCAGGTGGCATGTCAATATTGATACAAGCTATCAATATCATTAAAGAAGCAAAGGAGAAAAAACTTGAACCTGATGCAAACAATCCAATAGACATAGGTGAAGAACAAGGGAAGCAACATGAAACAAATGAGGAAAAGATAGATGTAAGTGGAGAGGAGAAACAAAGTGATGCCACCAACAAGAACACCGAGGGTGAAAAGGTTGCAGATACAGACAAGGTTGATGTGGAGACGTCCACTACCGACCAATGGGTCAATACCGAGTAGCACACAAAAGGCACAACACCTCTCACACAATCACCAAAGCAAGAGAAAGAGCATGAACTAGCTATAGTTCTACATACACCTTCCAGTACTGCTACAAAGAAGAAGAAGAAGAAGAAGAAGAAGAGCAAAGCTCCAGTCACATTAGATGAGATAATTGACATACCAGACTGTGATCCTAGAACATTGGATCCAGACTAACATACAAAGTATGGATAGGTATGTAAAAGAAAGGAAATACAGGACAAGCTCAAAAAGGAGCACAAAAACTCACAATCCCTAGAGAGCACAAAAGATATACTATTGCAGATTGTACCTGACACCGAAATTGATCAAAATCCACATATACTTGATCAATTAGCAACACTCACAACTGTCATCACATCCCAGAATGTAGATGCGGACAAGGTAATTGAGGAATGTGCTGAGCAAAAGTGTCAATACAAGCTTACAGAGAAAATCAGCCAAGAAATGGCATAACAAAAGGTAAAACTTTCTTAATTAGTTACCACAATAGAACCAATCTTATCAGAAGTAGTCACCTTAATTCAAAAGTTGTGCACATTAGAGACTTTCACTACCGAGCATAGTGAAAAGATAGCCAAAATTGATGAAGATCTTAAGGCTAGTGCACAAAGTCTCACAACCGAGGAAAATGCATTCAAATTACATTATGACAAGATTACAGAAGCAAAATGATTGAGACATGAACTTCAAAAGGCAGAAAGCAAAATCCGAGATGAGGTAACCGATCTGCAAGCTAAGTTACTCCCGAATCTCACAATGCTATTGAAACATATGACTTCGGCAAAAGCATTGATTGCCACCCAAGAGATGTCTGTTATAGAGAGCATATATGACATGTACGCCAGACTCACCTTGGAATTCATGACCCTTAAGCACCTCAAATACCAATGGGAGAAGCTATGGAGGACATTCAAAAATCCCATTCCCACATTTTTGACAAGTTGTAAGTATTACACCTTTGTCATTATTTTCAAAAAAAGAGGGAAATGATATGATAAAGGGGGAAATGATAAGGTGAAAGGGGGAAATGATAAAAGGGGAAATATATGTATAAAGGAAAATGTATCAAAGGAAGAAACATGTACATACACTACATTGAGAAATGCACATAGGGGGAGTCATATTGACAAGGTAAACATTTGGTGTATATACTGAACATTTCAGTTTTGCACATATCAGTTTTTGATACTAATGCCAAAGGGGGAGATTGATACTAATGTCATTAGTATACAAGGAAACTCCTTTTGGACTATCGATAACATGATCACTGAGTGACAACATTCAATCAAGCACAATGGACACCAAAATAGTCAAGTGCAGAGGACATCGAAAATAGACAAGTGCAATGGTCACCAAAAATGTTAGTGCAAACGAACATCGATATGCACTATCATCGGCAGATAGTTTACAGTGTAAATCGAGAGCACAGTTTACAAAGTAAACCGATAGACAATTCAGAAACCACCAAGCAAAGACTACTGAGAGATAGTTTCATTTCCAAGAAATGTGGATTTGAGTTACACGTCAGATAAAACACTTGAGTTTTATATTTAGCTTTATGCTTATATTTAAAACCATATCTTGGGGGACAAGTAAAGAATATGTAATTGTTTTAATCAGTCTAACTGATTGAAAACATGCAAACTAGGAGATCAAGGTCAAGTTGTAAACCTTTCATCATAGAGTTTTTATTGTATTTTGCATGAAACCTAAATAGGTCAATACATTGTATAAATAGATGTAGTAATCAATCAGAACATGATGATTGTAGCCGCAATAGACATCTATGGATCAGACTGAGAGTTTCATGCAGAAAGACACAAAAGACAGAATTCAGTTATGAAGAACAAGATTCAAGGCTACCGAGCATAACAAAGGTATTAATCAATCACGATAGGTGATACACATACATTGTGAACTTAAAGGATCTGTATTCAGCAATTGAAGATTGCATACTATCAGATCAACAAGTATTTTTGACTACTCTCTAACAATTGTAGCAAATAGAAGAAATCCTTTAAGAAGGTGGACTTAACAGTCTTTATGTAAATCTCTTAACCGAGTGCACACTTAACAATGTTGCTAAATCTCTTAACCAAGTAGACCTAACCAGTCTAAAATGTTACTCCTAACAGGGTAAGATCATCAGAAGTGATCACACTTGTAGCCTTAACTGACACCTTCCATTATGCAGATAGTGAAGCTTTGTGGGTTTCATCCCCACCGCAATTTTTACCTTCTAACAGGGGTTTTCTGCGTTACCAATTCTTGTCTCATGTGTACTTACATTTAATGAATGTTTACATGCAATTAAGGTTATGTTTTGATATTACATGCATAAGATAGAAAAGCATCAATGGTCGGTAATGCAAGAACAAAGCACTAAGGGTTAATTGATAAAAAGATTTAAGGGTTTTGATTCACCCCTCCCCTCTCAGTACACACCATTCCATTATTCCAACACCAACATCTGTTTAGCCCTTCTCCTAGTAGCCACTCCAGACTGGGAAGAGGAAGAAAATGAACCATCTCCCATTTTTTTCCTCCTCACTTACTTTTTGAGATGATCCATCAAAATATCCAGTGCTAGCTATCTGTTGTTTCCTTTCTTCACTTCCCATGACTAGACAGCTAGGGGTTTTTACCTCCTCTGGGAATGAGGATTTAACAAATACCAAATCCTCCAGATCAACAAAGTCACTCAAAGAATCGCCTCCATAAATGATGCATTGTTGAGCATCATTAAACAACTCCTCCCTTTGAGGATTTTTTTCCAGACTGCCCAAAATCTTCTCCTAGTGGCCACTCCAGACTGGGAGGAGGAAGAAAATGAACCATCTACCATTTTTTTCCTCCTCACTAACTTTTTGAGACGATCCATCAAAATATCCAGTGCTAGCTATCTGTTGTTTCCTTTCTTCACTTCCCATGACTAGACAACTAGGGGTTTTTACCTCCTCCGGGAATGAGGATTTAACAAATACCAAATCCTCCAGATCAACAGAGTCACTCAAAGAATCGCCTCCATAAATGATGCATTGTTGAGCATCATTAAACAACTCCTCCCTTTGAGGATTTTTTTCCAGACTGCCCAAAATATTCCACCCTAGAAGGCAGTTCTATCTGCTCATCTTGAGACCCAATGCTCTCATGTATTTCCCCTTCCTCGAGGGTTTCATTTCCTACATTTTCCATACCAAAACGTGGTCAGCCTCCTCAGGTGCTTCCAAGGGCCTATTATCTTTCCCTCCATGGTCTTCCTCTATTTTTGCATTGACCCTATCATTTTCCTTGTGGCCATTACCTCCCCTCTTTCCTTCTTCCTTCAGATTGTCCTTGGGAAAACCTGATTCTTCATGTTCCCTACTATATTTTCCTTCAGCAGAATGAGACGTCTCCTTGACACTATTTTCTTTAGGGCCATCATTTAAAGCATTCACTTCTCTCTCATCCTTCTGATGGAACTTTTCCATAGTTTTTTATGCTTCCCCTAAAGCTTCCTCTCCATTCCAAGTCTCTTGATCTCCTCTGAAATAGGCAAGTTAGAGATCTTAGGTTTCCAAACTTTCTTTTGCTAAGCTTTCTTGGCAACTAGCTCCGAGTTATTAGCATTCGTTTTCGCCTTCTTATGGAAGTTCTTGGCCCAATGGTCAGTTTTCTTGCAGATAAAGTAGGCAAAGGGCAAGGATTCAAACTCAACTTCCTGGCTCCACTTCCCTAGCTTGGAAACAATATCGATATTTGTAGGGAGATCTGTGAACTGATGAACATTAACATAGACTCTCGCATAGACCAACCTTGTTTTGGCTACTGTCATAGGATCAATGGTGAGAAGTTCCCCAAAGGACAAAGCCAATCCTTTCAGCACATCTTCATTCTGTATTCCAAGGGAAGACCTGGAAAGCTCACCCATGCAGGCGCTGAAATGAAGAAAGTGTCTTTGAAATCCATCTTAGGCCCCCATTTCTTCATAGCTAGAGCCAGTTTACCAAACATCCATGGACCCCCACAGAGCACGAAGTCAAGATCTTCCTTATTTGAAAACTCAAAAGAAAGGAAGCCTTTTGGGAGAGCAGCAATGTCTACTTGTCCTTTGAGTCGTTATTTCATTTTTATCATTGATCTAACCACCTCTATATTTAGCCTAGGCCCCATAAACTTTCCAACCAGGGATAGCTCCATAGCTGAAATTGAATGATCAATCAAGGGATCAGGGATAAAAATCAAGAACTCATGCTTATGCAGATCAAATTTACATGTTACTTCCGGAAAGGAAGATTTCCCGCTAGGCTTTTTCCAAACAAGCAGGACCACTGTTTCGGGAAACCCGTATTATTCACTGCCTTGATCCCCACATGGGAATCACATGATCCTGTGCCCCCTTTACTACCTGGTTCAATGGGAAAGCCCCCATTTCGTGGGTCCCCACTCTGATTAGACTCATCAGAAGCATCCGTTGACTTCAAGATTTCCTTACCTCCCGCAGTCACCAATGCTCCGCCCTTATTGGAAACCTGATCCCCTCCATTGCTGGTTTTCGTGCTTGTCAGCTCAATTCAAAAAAATCGATCAAGACAATATTAGGGGCTATAGGTTTACTAGACCAATTTTAGGTGATTACAAACTGCACCGAAAGGTGAGTTTTAGCATCATTTTTAATTTTCCTTAGTTGGATATTATGTATAAATTTATACATATTTAATTTAGCTTACTTGGTTGCAATGATTAGGTCATAATAAGAGTGGAAGAGTGGATGACATCTTCTCTTACATGACAGGAATTATGATTGTTCTTGCCTTCCCTCTTTCCTATATACATCCATTTTTCTAACTTATTATTTATTCATATTACTTTAAGCTTTTGTAATGCTATTTTACTTCTTGAACATATACTTTCTCTTGTAGAAACTAACGATACTCTACTAACGATACTAGACTTAATCCTTGGTGGGCTCATTAGAAACCTTTCAACTTCACCAATAGACCAAGAGCCTATTGACATGAGTTAACATTTTTTATATACATTTTTCAAAAAAAAAAAAAACTGAATCCTAAGACTTATTATTTTAAAGAGTACAACCAATTCCTGCTGAGGTATTAAAAACAATGGGAAATCAAGTGAGAATCACTAATCTAAAGTCAACAGAGAACGCATTTTGGAAATAGAGAGCTACAAATATCTTGCAGTAATATCCAGAAGAAAACTTTGTAAAGCAGAATTAAGCAAACGAAACTAATTTTGAAATGGCTCGGTAGGATTCATAATAAAAGTCCCAAAATAAATGTCCACATTGCCATGATCGGTAAGAATCAAATACAAAGCAAAATATATCTTATTGAAAAGGGTGTCTGAAAGGAAATCCTTGCCATACAGAAAAATGGTGATCGGATTCCATTTCCATCGTTGGCCGACCATCTTGCTTTATGAAATTTATTATTACCTGGTGTAAAGTCCACAAAGTACTTTGGTTGCCCTGCCTACCTCTAACCCCTTTCCAGAGTGGAAGTCTGACCAATTGCATTGATGAAAAGGATTGGTGGTCTGAATAGTTACATTAAATAAAAAGGATTGTCAATGAAGTTCTATTGGGTGGGTAAATTATTAATTAATTGTGTTTAGTAGTTCACCAAATCAGACAATCTGTTTTTGCTTGCATAAATGAGACTCCTCTTCTGCTCTCAATATACAGAGACATCTAACTATACTTCAAATACAAAATGTAAATTCTTTATCTTTTGAGATTTGAACTTACGACCTCTGTTTCCAAAACGAATTCTCTACCATATTTGCTCAAAACCCATATGATTTGAACAAATATTACATACAGGCAACCCCTGCTTTGCCAATTCAGTAGCTTGTTGGGATCAAAGCTTTCAATTACAAAAGTCTACAAACCCATCAATTGAGGATTTCCTCGCATAATAATACTCTAAAAGTTGCCTATCAAGGGTCAATTTTCCTGATTTGTCTCCCCCATACTTGTAAATTAGGGGAAAAAAAAGGTAAAGAATGGTGATCAATAACAAGAGCTTATCTTCCTTCAAGTGTGCTGGTAATCAATTCCTTGTTATGCTGCATTTTGTCAGACCATTGTTGGGACCTTATGAACTCTTTGGAGAGCTTCCCTGCAACATACCTCATATCATGTCTCTTCTCTGGATCAGAATCAACACAAGCAGCAGCAAGCCTGACCACTCTCTCTGCACAATCCACCGGGAAAGAATCCTTGAGCCTTGGATCCATCCAAAACCTTAACCTCTGAATAATTTCTGTCTGATCGTTGGAAAGAAATATCCTATTCATGGACTCTATTAAAGAAACTCTTTCAATTTTATTGTTAGACTTACTCACATATTTGACAGGCTCATTCCCTGTCAGAAGCTCCAACAGAATAACCCCAAAAGCGAAAACATCATTTTTCTGAGAAACAATCCCAGTATTAACATATTCAGGAGACATGTAACCCTGTGTCCCTGTTATTCTCATGCTCTTGGATCTCTTGGTAACCTTCATGCCCTGGTCACCAGGAATTGGACTTTCTTCTTCTGTGATTTCTCCAGATATTGATGTGTCTTTTGATATGTCATAGTCCTTATTGATGTCCTCAAAATCATATTCACCTGTCAAATAACAGGCACCTGCATGGCATATCATTGCCCTATAATTAGGTTCTGTGATTAAAATGCTGCTTGATTTTAGATAATTATGCACATAGTTCATGCTTGTGTCATGGTGCATGTATTCCAAACCCTGTGCTATATCCATGGCAATCTGCATTCTAGACATCCACGTTTTCAATATTGTGAATGCGGGCATTCTGCTATTCCTCAGACAGTCTGCCAGACTGGATCCCTGAACATAGTCATAGACCAGATAAACATGATCCCCCTCACAGCAGCCCCCCAAGAGCTTTACTAAGTTGGAGTGATGGATATTACAGATTTGTCCAAGCCTTGACCTAAAATCCCTGACAGCCTTCAGCTTTCTGACTGTTATAACCACTGTTTTGCCCCTTAGATTGGACTTATAAACAGATGATTTTCCCAGCCTTCCAGCAGCGAATTGGGCTGTGGCCTCTGTGATCTCCTTGAACTTAAAAATAATGGGTTTGTCAGGAAGGACTGATTGTTTAAGACTTGCAAAGGAGATTCCACTACTTGCGGAGGCAAAACTGCTGCTGAAACCCCCAATTTGATCTGTACTTCTGCTGGGAGTAGGGCCAGCATCATCCGAGAATCTGGGTTTTCTTGGGTATTTTGCAGGATTAGGCTTAGGCATAGGTTTTGGCTCTTCCACCCTGTGGAGTTTAAGCTTCTTGCACATTATCTTTCCGCCATTTTGCAAAACCGACATTAATTATTACACATACATATTTATACAGGAGACAGTGCATGCAGTTGTTAACCCTAAAAAAACTTGTCCCAAAGATCTATCCACAAAATTATTTATACCGGGGATGATTCAAACAGTTCTCCACTGAAAATGAAATCTATACAAGTGACATCATGGGTATGGTGCTGCAAAAAACATCATACCTCTCATAAGCTATCGCAAATCTCATGTCCAATCCTCTGACCTGTTTCTCCCTCTGAGAAATGATGATTCACAACAACCAGAGGCAACTTCAAAGACCCGCATCAAAAAAATATACAGAGCATTGAACTTGTTGGCAGTTTCCATGGATTCATTTTCTTTATAAAACCAATCAGTCCGGTCAAGCAGTTTCCCCGGATTCCTACTCCCATTCAATGACTTTCTTCATAAAAACTAATCAATCCGGTCTACAATGCATTGTACCTCAAACCCACATGTTTACTAATTAAATATTTTCCAGCAAATCAATCCCAGAGAGATTTGATCCCTAATTCTGCAAATAAAAAAAAACAGAAAGTGCTTTGAACAAATATATAGTTTGAATTACTGTAAATTCGATATTCCCGTATGATGTTCATTGCTAGCAATTCCACCTGTAATCGCGGAAGGTTGGCCGAATAAGTTAGGGTTTGCAACTTTATATGGATTTGCACGAAAGATCGGGTAGGTATGGAAAGATGGATATTTTTGATGAATAGGCCATTTCTAATATATACAATTAAAATTATATTATTCATAAAAGAAAATAGAAAATAGTTTGAAATGTAAAATTATTTTTCGAGAAATCTAATTCCAACACAAAGATATAAGCTAAGTCAAGAAACATAATTAAACGCTTGTTATCCTCCTGTTTCTTTTAGGTCAGCCCCTTGTTTTGGTTGCTGATAATATCAAAAACATAATCAAATTGTTGCATTAGGGGGCGTTTATCCCGTATTTTATTTTACAAATTTTAAGGGAAATTTTTCTTTAAAAATAAATGAAAATGTGGTGATAAATAAAATGAATATATAATTTTGGATTGATTGATTATTTAATATTGTAATTGAGTATTTTAAAATATTAAAAGTATTGATTTTTTATTAATAATTTCAAGTTTTATCTAGAAGGAATGAATTCTTGTCTTTTGCATTATTGTTTCTATTATTGTTTTTGAATGTGATACTTGATTAATTAATATTTGTATGTTATTATTATTATTATTTTTGAATGTGATACTTGATTAATTAATATTTGAAGATAACTTTTTTTATATTCATGATAATATATTTTATTAGATTAATTTGAATTGGTGCACCTTCTCAATTTAAAAGTGTTTTTTTATGGTATTAATAAAATTGGAGTCTTCAAATTTTGATGCTTTATTTCATTTTTGCATTTATTCTTTTAATTTTATTTGTCATTTTGTTTAGCCTTCACCATTTTACATAAAATTATGTAATAACTGATGGCTATTTATGTTTAATAATAATTTGTTAAATCTATCGTTTAAGAATAATTTTTTAGATTATTATTTATAAAATAATATTACACATATTCAAAAAAAAGTGATTGGATATAAAATTGCCCTTGGAGTTTATACAAAGTGTTCAAAGCATAAAATATAGAAATATATACAAAGCGATTAGGTGGCAATACAATAGTAGAGTGGGGAGGAGGAGGATCTCAAGCATCTGGCTTTCTCTCATACATCAACGAGGTCTACACAAGGTCTACAGTATCCATGTGAGAATCCCACCCATCATCATCCTTTTAGCTTTATGGTCTTTGATACAAGAGTTGGTAAAATGATAAGAGTCAACTGAGGGAACTTTGTTGGAGTCAAACAAGCTAGAAGCATCACTAGTAGGCCACCTAGAGGTTCCTACTGCAAGTGGCAAGGAGGTGGAGCACCAAAAAGCAAGTTGTGACCAACCTTGATTTAAATTGATAGATTGCTTAGACAAAAAAAAAGAGAGACAAAGTAAATAATGAAGTAGACAAAATAAAAATTAAAAAATAGAAAATAAAATATAAAATATATTAGAAATTACAATATGTATACATCATACAGCCATATCAAAATTAAAAGCACATGAATTATGCCAAAGGGTTGTAGTTCAAATGGTTGAGCACATTCAATTAAGGATGGTAGTGTGTTCCTTGAGTATACCATGCATCCACAAGGGTCCAAACCTCACGCTAGTTTTGATCCTTGGATGATTTTGATGGGCAAGATCCCCTACTCATGGCTACTTAGTCAAAGGACATGTTTTGGATTAGATGTAAGCTTATTAATCGTATAACAAAATTTTAATTCAAAAAAGGGAGAAGATGTTGATATCTATGTAATCCATTTATTTCTATATAATGATGTTAATGATTTGTTTTTTTATTTAAAATTGCTAATTATTTTGAAAAAAATAAATATGTAATCTAGATAATAACATATAATTATCTGGAATTCTTAGTCTCTGCAACTTTGAATTTTGAAATCCTGCATCATGCCCTTGCGCATGGCGCCTGACATGGGTGGGGTTCATGTTCCCCCACCTAAGAAACCCCCTGATGTTGTAAAAATGCCAATTCCTGAGGTCCCTACTAGCTAACAAATACACAATCTAGGGTTTCTACTAATACCTCTATAGGAGGTAATGATAACATTCTTGTAGAATCCAAAAAGTTGAAGCATGTTCACCCTAAGGAGAGCCCAAAACCAAATGGATAGAAACATGTGCTTGTTGGTGAGAATCAAGGTGATATCGACTAGGATTTAACCCCTGAGCATTTACAGATGAAGGAAGGCACTACAATAATCCTTCTTGACTCGTTTGTGGATCGCATTGTATTGTCTTCAATGGATATTGCCTTAGTCAAGAATTTATGACTATAGAGATGGTAAGGAGATGGGTATTTTTCAAATAGAAGCCGAAGGGGAGTGTCATGACAAGTGTTATGCATGCTAGTTTCTTCATCTTTAAATTTATAGGAAAGGATGTTTTGGTTATGATCCTTTCAAGGTTACAAGCCTATGGCAAGCATCACCTCTCTCTTTATAGGTGGAAACTAGGATTTGATCCTTCTACGGACCTGATAAGATAGTGCTAGTGTGGGTACATATGCTAGGACTTTCACTTGAGTTATGGGATGAGTAGATTTTTAGGCAGATTGGAAGTAGCTTTGGTCATGATGTTTCTACCAATGGTGTGATCAAGGCCAACTCTAGGTTAGTCTTTGCTTGTTTTTGTGTGAATGTAGATATTAATAAGACTCTTTCTAAATTTGTTACTTCGCAATTCAAGTTGGGAAAATGGACCCAACCATTAGTGTATGAAAATGTAATATTCTATTTCCAAAAGTGTTCTAGATTGAGACACTCGATCTTAGAATATAGAGCTCCCACACAAAAACCTCTAAAATAGAAAGAGATATGCACATCCACAATGGAGGGTGTGGTTGAGGAAGGTATAGGATTTGACAAACGTCAAATCTTCCCAAGAAACCTGCATGCAAACACTGCTACAAGAAAGAAGAAGACAGAAGAGAGAAGTAAATCAGAAAGCTATGGCGGCCAAAATGAGAGAGACTGCAAACCCATTGTGAAAGAAATTATCTTCTATTAACACAATGATGAAAATAATACAATCTCAGTAAAGAATACAAAGAAGA
>MU223590.1:2778842-2789411 GCA_018584345.1 Thuja plicata
TATAAAGGATGTCGAAACCCTAAAAGGGCAACTAACTCAGAAAAGGAAACTTTCCTAAGTCTAACTAAACTGCCTAAGAGAAACTTAAGCACTAAGGAGTAATTACTAAAGATTACTCTAACAGAAGGGAAGAGTCATGGGGAAGTCAGAGGTAGAGAGTGTGTAGTAAATCTTCACTGAAGGGGTTATTAAACTCATGGAAACCATTGATTTAAGACCAACACATTACAAGAGGGGATGAGCGTTAATACTTCTAAAAAGAAGGCTCGATTGGACGAAGGGGAAATCCCCCACCCTACTAAAACCAACATTTGTAAAGTGCCAAGAGAGTTCCTTAATATTACCACTCCAAGTAGTAGTAGTAGTAAAATAGTGGGTAATGGGGGTCACAAAAACCATCCCTCCCTAAAACCACATGTCTCTTCCCTGCCATCAAAGAAGACCTTTGTCTTACCAAGTGCTTCTTAAGTGTTTGTGCTCGAAATAAGGATGAAGGATAGATGACTCAAAATAAAAGACTAGAAATGAGAGGATTGATGTTGGCCTGAAACAAAAGAATGTTAGGAATAAGGTGTCTCAACCTTGGATAATTCCTATTCTTATTATTTGTTTTGTAAAATGTATTTTCTCGCAAATAATGTAATTAAGTGTGAGTGTACATGTCTAGTTGGCATGTTGATGTGTTACTCCACTTGATGTGTCAGCATCTTGAATTGTGTGTAAGGAGATCATGGCTGGAACGGTTATGACGGATTCCTATGACACGTAAGAGCTATTTCTAGGAGATTTCAATGATAGGTGAAGACATGCAAGACATGTGGCAATTGATAAAGTTGAGTACTTTACACTCTTCCTCTGTTCCCAATTGTGGGGTTCGGGGCATTGCCCCGAAATTTTTTTTAGGGTTCCTATTTTCTCAGAGAATGGTAAAACCCTAATACGGCTATCCTTGGAAGCTGCCCTAAAAAGGAAAGCACATGATATAAGTGTTTTTTAGGGTTACAGGAAAGGATACGAAAAGAGTGTATTGTTGGTATAATCTAGTGCTACTGGATTTGTCTGTGTGTGTCAATTGTCTCTTGAAAGAGCTTGCATTGCAAGTGTGTTGTAACCGTTGTGTTGAAGATAATACATTGTGCGGGTTTTGGAGTGCTGGGGTTTTTTACCGAAAGGTTTTCCCCAGGGTAAATCATTGTGTCATTCTCTATTTTCTGTATGCATGGTATATGGTTGCAATATCTTTGTTAAAGTAGTTAACGAATCTGAAATTGTAAGGATTTAAAAGAATTTGCACAATAATTTCCTTTAGAGATTAGTGTAGGAAGCTGTTTCCACACCTAAGTTTCCTTATAGTTGGCCTGAAACAAAAGAATGGGCGTCCATCACAAAGACTTAGTAGGCACAAGGAAATTGTAAGTGAAATCACTAATAGAAGGTAGAGGACCTTAGATTCAATATTAAAAAAATGAAGATAATCTCTTGGAATAGGAGGGGACTAAATGATTATTAGAAAGAGTATTCCCTAAGGAACTATATTTTTAAAAGAAGATTGAGATTTTATTGTTGCAAGAAGTTAGGATAATTGAAAGCACTTTCAACACTATTGCTAACTATATTTGGCCTGACTCCATTTTTTCATAAGTAATTTTATTGGAGCCTTTGGGGGAGTTGTTAATATGTGGGATCCTAAGAAGTTAGGGGGGATTATTTCTTCCTCAATTAGTTTCTTGACTATTAAATTTGATTCTTCATACAACTCTTGGTGCCTTGTTAATTTGTATGCCCCTAACTCCTACTTGGGACAAAAGGAGGTTTGGGAGGAGATCTCCTCAATGATCCTAAATGATCATGATTCTCATTGGATGGTTTTTGAAGATTTTAATTCTCCTCTATTTCCTTTGGAGAAAATAGGAGGGTTGGTTGATTACTCTAACAGTATGGCAGACTTAGTGGACTTCATTAGTATAACTTTTCTTTCTGATATTGACTTGAAGGGTTGGCCTTTTACTTGGTCTAACCATAGGAAGGGGGATCACCTTATCCAAGTTAAATTGGATATATTTATGGTTTTTTCTAGTTGGGATATTAGGTTAATGTCACCCTTAAGGCCCTCCCCGGGATGATGTCAGATCACAATCATATTCTCCTTAAATAGAGTGACAGGCAATTGAACGATTTTTTTTTATGTTTTATTATGAGATTATATAGACCATGCATCCATATTTTATACATTGTATTCAAAACTAGTAGAACACTCCTATCTAGGGGACTCTTATGAACAAAGTAGCTTAGAAACTTGATATAATTAGGAAATATGTCAAAGGATGGAATAATTTTACCTTTCGCGATATCTTTAGAAAAAAGAAAGAAATAAATTATAAGTTGATAGTCATTCAAGAATGGATGGCTAATGGATGAAGCCTTAATGGAAAAATGGAAGGAAAATCTAAAGCATGAGGAAATTTATTGGAAATAGAAGTCTAGACTGCAGTGGTTGAAAAAGAGAGATATGAATTCCACATTCTTTCATAGGTCTTCCAACAAGCACATGAAAATGAATACAAAAAAAAGCCTCAATGATAACATGAATTAAGAGATTAGTGATGATGTTCAATCTTATTCCTCAAATAGTATGTGGAAGTCTTCAACAACACATAAATTATGAGAAACGTGGTATTTACTTCTTCAATACTATAGAGAAATTACAAAACAAAATCAAATCAATTCTGGACTATCAGAGTGCAATTCTTCTAGGGATATATGTGGGACTACCTCTTACCATCAAATAAGTTTAGAAATAATCTAAACGAAGCTTGTAGGATGGAAGAGAAACTTCTTAGCAATATAAGTAAACTGCAACTCTTGGCAACCTCCTTACAAGGTATCCCTATTTATTTCCTTTCTTTGTTTAGAATTTTTGGCACTATGGACAAAAACTTGAAAGAATACAAAAAAAATTCTTATGGACATGCATGGAAGAGAAAAAAAATATTGACACTATTAATTGGGATACAGTGTTCTACCCAAAGAAAATGGGAGGCATAGGGATAAGTAAAATTACTTTGCTCAATAAGGCTCTCATGAAAAATTGGGATGGAGATTAGCACTCCACAATGTTGATTGGTGTAAAATAAGGATTGCTAAGTATCTTAATTTTGAGAATTTTTATAGGGTTTCTTAGTACTCAAGGATTCCCAAATGGTTCTAAGATATGAAATAATATCCTCAAGTGCAAGTATATTATTTAGATGGGCCTTAAATGGTAGATTGGGAATGATTATAAGATTAGGTTTTGGGAGGATACCTAGCTAGGGATAAGCCTCTAACACTACATCAAACCTTTAGAGATATTTGTGGCAATTATAATAAGTTCTGACGACACTTAGTTTTGGACTACTTATCTCCTTTAAAATCTTGGAAGGACATTTCTTAGTGTTCTCTTAACCAACCTCATATATTGCATAAGAATGTGGAGCTCCAAAAAAGAAAACCAAAATCCCTCTCTTCCAAAGGGATGATGAGTTAATTTGGAGCAAGAACCCTAGGGGTGACATTTTTTTGTCCAATCATCCTATATTGCACTTTTGAAGGAAGCCAACCCCATTAATTTGTGGTGGAAGGTTTGGAACCCCCAACTAATTCCCAAAATTAACTTCTTCTAGTGGATAGATATACAAAACAAAATTCTCACCCAAGATAAATTGACATAATGTGGGTTTTAGTTCCCTAATAGATGCATGTTATGTAAACAAGAGGAGGAAAATATCCCTTTATTGCAAGTATACACTATATCTTTGGAGCATTGTGTTGTAGAAGCTTGAAATTTTCTAGGTCATGAGTGGGTATATCCAACAATTAATTATGAACTGGATAGGACCGTCACATAATCCTTTCATCAAAAAATTATGGAATTAGATTTCCCCCCATCTTGGTTTAAGCATATGGAAGGATAGGAACAATAGAATATTACATGGAATAGAGAACCTGACTAAGGAATTCTTCAAAATATTCTATAAGTTGCTTATTGAGAATTTTTCTATCACAAATTGTCCTTTCCCACCCTTTCCCCTGTTATCTATACAAGATACTTTGTTGTCATTACTTTAGCAGAGATAAATGATATGTTTTTAAAGATATATAGAATGGGAAATGAAATGGGAATAATAAGACCAATGTTTAAAAGTATAAATGTTTAAATGATTTAATAGGCTGCTGGACAAAGTCACAGAATCCCGCCAGAAGACAGAAGACAAAGATAATGATATAAATTAGATGCTGCAAAAAATGTAAGCAGAGAGAGAATCTAAATCTGCAGATAAGATGTTAGCTATACAGATCAAATATATAAAGCTAGAGTATAAAGATAGAATGCTGAAGTATATAAAATGCAAACTAAAAATCCCTTGCGATTGCCCGATAGAGGGTAAGATAGATCTTTAAAAAACTTGAAAAGTTGATAAAAACACCTAGATTTGGTGGCAAGCCATCTAGAAAAGGTTAGATTTAAAAGAAATAATGAAGTAAGATGTTAGATTTGCAAAAAATAATGAAGTAAAACCTGCAAAAAATAGTTAGATAACAAAAATGCTTTCTCCTTCACAACTGAAATATCCTTCAAATTTCCCTACATGCAACAATCAACAAAAAAGGGTTAAACCTGATCTGATACCATGTTAGGAATTATAAAAAAGAAGTAGAGAAAATTAAAGAATCCAAGTGTGAGTGCATGAAATAAATTTACCAAGTTCACCAAGAGAGATAGAGAGGAATTGCTACAAAGTATCAAGCCAAAATATCATCAAAATGCTCCAAGAACCAAGATAAGAACACAAGGATTTGAAAGGGGAAAAATAAGAACAATCCCTTATGAAGAATATGAATATGACACAAGGCTTAAAGAATGAGAGCAATAAGCTCAATACAATATTGAGAGCAAGATGAGAATGTGAGGAGAAGTGAGAAAGAAGAGAAGATTATTAGACAAGTGTGTGAGAGACATCTCTTAAATAGAGATGCGTGGAGGAGTTTGCATGTAACTCTCATCTTCTATGAATGTCAGATTCATATTGTGTGTGTGACAAATGTGAGATTCCTCTTAAGGAGGAATATTTAATTTCCTTATTAAAGGAATTACAAAATAGTGACATGTCCTCCTACTTGGACTAGAGGACAAATACAAATAAGGATACCTTGGTTTATCCTTTAATTACACAGTTTCAACCAAGGAAAGATTAAATTCTAACAAGTACCCAATATTGAATGTGGGATCATGTATTAAGTAGCACATACTTAATGTAATACCACTTAGTGGTTTTGTGTGAGCTCATTTCTATAAAATAAATCACAAGGGTAGTTGTTGAGGTTAGCCAGGTTAGCATTTATGGAGATTGGAAGCATGGTTGCTTTTTTGTTCACATGGGGTGTTTTTTATGGTTGGGGCTTTGAAGGCTTTCATGGTGTATTGTAATGGTTTCATTTCTGAACAATACATGGATAATGGATGCTTTTGGAGGTTGATTTTTTCCCTCACAAGGGTTTTTGTAGGATATATCTAGTTTCATTTTTGTGGGAATGTTGTCTATTCTCTTGCATGTGAATTAAAAGTACTTTTATCTTAAATTAATCATGTGGGTTATGTAAAACTTTTTATGAAATTGGCTACAAGTTTCCTTACAAGGACCAAAGTGGGGATGATGAAAACCGAAGTGCTTCATCTAGAAATTAAGATGGTTAGTCATTCTAGGTTTAGCATTCATGTGATGCACAACTCGGTCACTTCCTTATGCTTGATGTAGAAAAATTATAGGAAAAAGATGTTGAGGATGAAGGGAGTTGTAAGGAATTGTTTAAATTCCTAACCAAGGACTAGAGTCATGTGCTCAACTAGTCTGGCTACGATATTAATTCTCCTTCTCATGCTTAGTTTACTTCGGTTTTTTCTGATACTATTGTTTATCACCCATGGGGGCTTTATGTTAAAATTCTTAATATTTATGTTGGTTTACTAGACTTTGGTTCTAGGGCGAAGATGTTAGTAGTGTATAATATGTTGTTAGATATAGCTTATATTCTACTAAAGAGTTTAATAGTTTATAGTATGCTCTTAGATGTAGTTTACAATTTGTTTTTAAACTATCATAGTTTTGATGTTGACATGATGTTAGTGTTGTTAATTCTCTATTTTGTTTCTTTTTACTCCTTTGGGTTGTGGTTGTTATAGTGATAACACCCTCATTTTATTGTTGTTTAATATTAAAAAAACATATAATTGTTTGATAAGTGCAAACACCAAGAAATAAGTAGTATAAATATTATAAATGCATCTATCAAACATAAAGAACTATTAGTTTTGATTGATTTTATTTAAGTTAGAACTATTATGGTTTTTTTAAATTTTTGTTTTGTTTCTTTAATGTTATAATATTCTATAATTTTCATTGCAATAATATCTTATTATCAAGATACTAAAAGATTTTTTTAAAGGAGTGTTTAATTTTGGTACTATATTTGATATTGTATTTAATATTTTTTTGGGAAGAATATTATGAGATGAATAATTTTAAGTCTTAGCTAAATTTTAATTAATATACATTTGTAAATAGATTCTTTTTACTTTGTATTTTTCATTTTTTTGTTAGAAGAGAATGGTCTTGAAAGTTGTGACCTTGGAAGTCATATCTACATATAAGAACTACAAATTAAACATCAATTGAAGGTACTCCAATAAGAAGGTTAGCTAGAAGAATATGTGAAAGAATATTATACCAAAAAAAATTCAATTTATGTCATAAATCTACTATTGATATACTACTTCCTTTGCATACATATAGCTATAAAAAGGTTATATTATACTTTTCATATATATTATTTATCAAAATGTATATTGCAAACTTCTACGCTAGTATGTCAAACACCATCTCTTCCTTATTTTAGTTATATCCTCTTGATTTTAGTTACAAAGTCCCAATCTATCTTTAGAAATGGGGCGATTCCTACAAGATATTTTAGGAACTCAATTTCCATTTTGTTGACTCTTGTCTATTTCTTTCTATGAACCAACTTGGTAGACATTTCATATGATTTAGTCAAATACATTCAATGTAGATTTGTTTATCATTGAATATCATTGACAAATCACTTACATTTAAGAAACAATCTTTATACACTAAAAATAACTTAAATCCACATCATCATTCTACTACATTTAATTCATCAAATTGATCAAAATTTATTATATTTAATTATTTTTTTAACCATGAAATTGATCTTTCCAAAAGATTTAACCTAATAAGAGTGGACTTTAATGATTTGACAAACATCCCAAACTATGTCTGAAACACTGAGACAATGAAAGTAAATATCAAAACAAACCAAAAAATAGATGCAAAATTCATCAAAACATATATGCGGTTCAGCTAAACTATTCTAAATCTTAAAACATAGAAATAACATTATAGAGTACAACATATGACAGAGCAAAGGAAACAGTAAAACGTTCACCAAATTTTAAAACTCATTATTAAGCAAGTGCTATGAAACAAACCATGTGGCACGCCCCTTTGCTTCGACAAAACTGAAACGTGAAAAATACGTTTTAGATAAGATATATATATATATATATATATATATATATTTCTGTTGATGACTTTAATGTACAAAACAATTTTGACAGCACTAGAAGTATAATGTGACTTGACCAATTTGACGGGGACATGAGTGTTTGGGTTTTCTGTGGGCTGATTGAAACATTTAATAAAATATAACAATTAAAATTTGAAACACAAACTTAAGGGATATGGTATTAGTGATAATAGCAGTGCAATTTAGACTACGTCAACCCAACCTAGGATATAAAGTAGCCGGTGTCTATTTTACTCACTTAGATTGTGTTCAACATGTCTAAGCTGTTCTTGGTATGATTTTCAATAAGAGCATTAAAAACAATAATAGGATATATTATATGTTAGATTAATTAGAAAGGAGGATCAATACATTTGAATAATTAGTATTTCATTTATTATAAATAAATAAATAAATGTGAATGTCTTGATTGTATTTTATAAAATATCAAATTAATAAAATTTATTATAGTTGATTGTGTGAACATAAAATCGTTTTTATATTTTTTTGACATTATTATTATATACACGTGTAAGTGTTCTAGAAATCTTTTGGAGTAAATATGAAGTCTACTACGTTATTTTAATTTGTCCATGTTGACTTATGACTCCAAATCACAAGAAAACAAACATGTATTTGATGTTTACCTTAAAGGTTGACTTAGAGACACATATATTGAATGATGTACTTCTCTTGTCATTGACATTAATTTATATTTTTGATATCAGAGTATCATTCAAATGAGAATGATGGTGATATTATCAATGACTATTATGGCACTTTGGAATGTCAACCCTTGTGACTTTATATAGTTGAAGCCCATGCAATCTTGACAAGGATTTTCGCATGTATAAAGTATATGATATACTACATGATGGTCAACTCATAGCAATTCTAGTAAAAATAGAGGGAAAGTTTGAATTTCAGTTTGAAGTTATAGGGTTTAGGATCATTGGCGTGCTTCTTCAGATTCACCTCAATTAATTCCGGGTCATTCAAAAGTTAGAAAGTTTGAATTTCAATTTGAAGTTTGAGGATTTAGGAATATTCTCATGCTCCTTAAGATTCATCTCAATTAATTATAGATCACCAAACATGTACAAGCAACAAAGGTATTAACCAACAACAATAAAGAAAAGAAACAACAAATAAATAACATAAAGACTTGTTGTGGAAACTATCCCCTCCTTACCAATTGATGAGCTAAGTGGCTATATAATGAGTGGTTCATAAGGCACAACACTTGCTGAAGGTTTTGTAAATGGGGTAGCAAGCTAAGTGGGATTAACCTTGGAGGAAACTCCATGGTTAAGCGCACTTGAGTTGGAGTTGTATTGGGATCCAGGTGACCTCCCAAGAAGGCCCAATGCTTCACACCTATGAGCATCACCTAGATGTAATGAGTGCTAAGTGTTTTATTCATTCATCAGAGATGGGTTCTTATTAACCATTGCTAATGAAACATGGGTTAATGAGTTTGACTCGAAAACTACACAGTTGAATCTTGATATCAATATCACAACATAACTCTGCTACATTCCATTCTTCCCAAGTAATTTTTAATGATCCTCCATAATATCATTATTTAGATAAAATAAATAACTCCACACAAAGCATATATGCAGAATTGGAAATATCTTACATTTAAAATAGCCCCAAAGCATCATAATTTGGAAAATAATTTATCTGCAAATCAACACAATCACAAGTTTTAATTAACCATGTAAATTATGAGAAACAATCGTGTCATTGATACATGCAAATTTTATAAACTATTAGATCCAACCAATATGAAACCAATACATACAAATAGAACCATCCAAGGAAAAAGAGGTTTAGGAACTCTAGGCCCACTTTTTAGGCAAAATCCACAACCACCATCATGTACAAACATATAGAGGAGAAAGGCTATTCTAGAAGCTTTCTAAATCATACAATGATCAACTCCATAGCCTACATGCATCCCGGGAATGAAACAACACTTTCCAAGTTCCAATGTTAGGTCTAAAGCCAAACTTCTACATAAGCACATAAAACTATAGTTATGACAACCCAGGTTTCTTCATATGATCAAGTCGTTGAAAAAAAAATTACCAAACACGAATACTCTACTGAAAATAACCACAAAATGGACTAACACCACCATGCACGAGTGTTATTATATACTGCAAATTGGAGCTCCAGATCAATATCATATCAAATGAAAACATGTGATCAAATCCATAATACTCCATCTTCTCCATCCTTCAAAAGTTTTTTGTACCTTGGAAACAATATCAAATACAAGACTTCCACTCATACAAGGATTAATATTAATGAATGTCTTCCTATATATTCCCTCAAGCTTGCAAGGCTAAAAAATATTTAAAAAAGAAAAACCTAGAATCTTTAACACCATGAAACCTTCACATGCAATTTTACGTAAGTCCATCCAACACACATGTAAGTACAAGAAACTCACATACATTCACATGTAAACCATGTAACTTAGCTTTGATACCAATAGAAAGGGAAAAGACGAACCCAATATACACCTTCTAAGAAAAACTAGTACAAGAAGTAGAAGAATGAGAAAAAGAAAGAAGTAGAAGATAAAAAGCAAGAGAAAGAGAGCATGAGAAGAAACAAGAGCAAGAGAAAGAAAAAAGAAAGCACAAGAGAAAGAGAAAGAGAAAGACCAAAAATGAAAGCAAGAGAAAGAGAAAGAGAAAAATAAAGAAAGAACAAAAGAGAACAAAAATAAGAAGAAGAAGAAGAAGAAGAAGAAGTAGTTTTGGTGACAATGCTTTTGTACTGAGCGGGTCATGTTATATACCTAACCCTGTAGTGTGTATTGTATTGCGAGTATCATCTTGTGGCTACCTTAACTCTTAAATAAGTTACATACATACATATATACTGTTAGAATAACTAAGAGGGCGGGGGGAGGGGGGGGGGGGGGAATCAGTG
>MU223590.1:2801029-2813350 GCA_018584345.1 Thuja plicata
TAAATGATTCGATACAGATCCTCCCTCACCCATTTTCATATTAAACAAACACTTCATAAGAAATACCTTATTCAAAGCTGAGGGTTTCTCGTATAACTTAGCCAATGTCTCCATCAACTCTATGGTCGTTGTTGCCTTTGATATGTTGAATGTTACAGACGGTGCAAGGCACAATCGAATAGATCTCAATGCCTTCCTATCCAAGACCTCCCAGTCCTCTGCTGACATAGTTCCTTGTTTCTTGGTTTTTCCTTCTAATGGCTTATGCGGGCCCTTTTGATACAGCTAATCTTCCATCTGCATTTTCCACAACTGAAAATTTTGGCCATCGAATCTTTCAATCTTGAATTTGGAATCCTCCATTGCTTCCACTCAAATCTGAAAGTCCTGTCAATCTACAGCAACAAACATAGCTTTGATACCAATTGTTAGGGTTTGACAGAACTGGAACAATATAAGAATAAACAGTTATACACAGAAATAATAGAAGAAAGAAACTAAACACAAATAACACACATATTTAACGTGGTTCACCCAAAACCTGGGCTACGTCCACCTACACAACCGTCCAACCTTTCTTATTATCCAGCAAAAATGTACACAGAATTACAATGCATTATACATCTCAAATGCTTATACATGCGTTTTAGGGAAACCTCTAAAATCGACCATTTTAGGGTTTTACAATGTCGGTATTCTTTTTCTCGAAAAAGTAAATATCTTTCCCAAAACAACACCAAAAAATTTCGGCCCTTCAGGCCGGCCTCCAGTTCGGGGCTACCGCCCCTCATCTCCGGCAACTACTAGACATGTCGCCACAACATCAACACCTACTACATGAACAGTCACCACAATATCAACACCCATAACCTACATGCATCTAGGGAATGAAACGACACCTTCCAAGTTCCAATGCTAGGGCTAAAGCCAAAATTCTACATAAGCGCATAAAACTATAGTCATGACAACCCAAGTTTCTTCATATGATCAAGTCGTTGAAAAAAAACACCCAACATAAATACTCTATTGCACATAACCACAAATTGGACTAACACCACCATGCATGAGTGTTATTATATAGTGCAAATTGGAGCTCCAGATCAATATCATATCAAATGAAAACACATGATCAAATCCATAATACTCCATCTTCTCCATCCTTCAAAAGTTTTTTGTACCTTGGAAACAATATCAAATACAAGACGTCCACTCGTATAAGGATTAATATTAATGAATGCCTTCCTATATATTCCCTCAGGGTTACTAGGCTTAAAAAAATTAAAAAAAGAAAACCTAGAACCTTTAACACCATGAAACCTTCACTTGCAATAACATGCAAGTTTATGCAAGTGCATACAACACACATGTAAGTACATGAAACTCACATACATGCACATGTAAACCATGTAACTCAACTTTGATACCAATAGAAAGGGAAAAGAAGAGCCCAATATACACCTTCCAAGAAAAACAAGTACAAGAAGTAGAAGAACAAGAAAAAGAAAGAAGTAGAAGAAAAAGAGCAAGAGAAAGAGAGTGGGAGAAGAAACAAGAGCAAGAGCAAGAAAAAAGCAAGCACAAGAGAAAGAGAAAGAGCAAGACCAAAAATGAGATGAAGAAGAAGAAAAATCTTACAATAGATTTAAAGTTTCACAATTAATTACACTAGACAATAAACTTACATGTTCAAACATTTGGTATGATGCATAATGCAAGTCATTCTAATTTAGTTGATTTTTCATTTTGCCTTCCATTGAATAGGAAGTAGGAGTGTTATGCAGATAACATATTGCTATTGATATATTTATATGTTGTTATTCTTGCCATTATGATGTCTATGCATAAGAGTATATATGTAAGATTCTTTAATACTTTAATCTACAAACTATCACATTATGGAGGATAGGATGTAATACATAATAACGGATGCAAGTTCCATTCTAGTACGCCAACCCCAGGTGGAGCTATGAGGCCAAATGACAGGTGTTATGATGTACTCTCGAGCTTGATGGAAAGGACTAAGCTTGATATGCCTTGTTTCTTTTTCAAAGGGACTTATAATGAGAATAGGTTGTTAGGGGAAGTACTATTGAATCCCACATGCACATTATGTAAATCACAACAAGGATTAGAATTGTATTTATAACATTCTGTTTCTTCATCTTTCATAATGATAACTAACCTAGTTCCAAGCTCTCAATGAAGATATAAAGTTGGCAATTTACCTTCCTAAATATTCTCCATAACCTATTTGGGGATTCTAGAGCAAAATAGAGTAGAGTTCCGACATTACATATGGTGATAAATAACATGATATGGTGCCTCATTCCCCTAGCCTTTTATCCATTTATATACATACATATCTGTATGCATTTAACACTAACAAATCCTTTACACACATCCCTATGCATTCACCTAATCGTAGCATTTATTTTATCCACCCACACATTTAGCTCCAACCCCACTCATATGTTTGTAGATATTTGTATACCTATACCTACCTTGTATCTCATCTCTATGTTTGCATTTTCTTATAGATATATCTAGAAGTTTATTTAAAATTCAAAAATCAATATTATCCTTCATAGAGCTAACAAAGTACAATTTTGTGTGATTCATTTTTGTATCCTTGTATTTAATGACATTTATATCATTCAAACATTCACACTTCAATTGGTGCACTAAAATAAATCTAGTTTTCCTTGTATTTAATGACATTTATATCATTCAAACATTCACACTTCAATTGGTGCACTAAAATAAATCTAGTTTTGCATAAGAATGTTGGGAGCTTGACTATATATTGCTGTTTTTTATTATTCATACATACTCATGGGAGTCGACCTATAAGAGTGAATTCCCATATAATAGTGGCAGCCCCACAAAGGTATTTATAAATATTGTTGATGTGTAGATATCAAAGTGTTGAGGATGTGAAGATACATCAGGAAAAGTTGATAATAGAAATCTACATCACACATAACACGTTCACAAGTGCCTGACAAATCCAAATCCATGGTCTTGGATTTGTCCTTGATCTCAGGATTCATCCGTGCACTGTCAAAACATAAAACATAACGTTCTCAATTAGAGGCAATTAGCACTCTGAATTTCCTTGTTCCTTATCCCACAAAGGTATTTATAAATATTGCTGATGCGTAGATGTCAAAGTGTTGAGGATGTGAAGATACATCAGGAAAAGTTGATAACTGGCCCAATGCTCAAATCTTGTCTCTTAATTTACTCATCTAGGTTAAGTTTGCTTATGTATATACATTTTATTGGAATAGCCTAAACTTATATATATATATATATATCCACCACATAGAGAAATGTGCAATTTATTTTTCCAAATATTAATTTGGCTAGTAGTTGGTTCTGGACTTTCCTACTGAGGATCTGGAATGACTGAAGATGTTTTGACCCCCAAACTGTTATTGGTGTTGACAAATTCTTATTAGAGGAACGAGTCGTCTTCAGACAAAGTATGGAAATTGAAGAGTAAATGGCCAAAAAGTGTTGAGGGACGTAGATCCAAAATATGTTCCTCGTGTGGTGGGGTTTCGATCTTAGATTTGCATTATAAAACTAATGAAAACTCAAAGATATAGTCATCCGTAAATTATATGTATGACTGTTTCATTATAATCCTTGCATACATGGGGAAACCCTCTTTCAAGGTGGTTCTTTCTTTCTATATGTGAGACTTCTCATAAAGTTTGATTCACCTCGTAGAAGCCAAACCTACAAAGACCTCAATTTGGAAAAGGTACAAAACTACTGTATGAGTGGGATTTGTGTGTTGATAACTTTGGAGATTCCAATTCTCAAGCACAGTAGTTATAACAAACAGATGTCTCAGTTGAATCAGGGTATATACCATGCTGAATGAGAAGCTATACCTAGATTTATGTATTGGCAGATTCAGAACCTTCCATTCCTAAAAGCACGTGGTTGTGACTAATAGACTGAATATGTTATCCTGCTAAAGATTGTTGAATGAATATGTTGATCCCATAAGAAATTGTTCTACGGCCAGAAATCAAATGGGTGATTCAACTATGGCAGAAATTACTAATGGCTTCCAAATTCCAAGGACAAAAGCTGCTGTAAAATCATAATGCGAATTACTAATTCTAGAATCAGCAAAGAGCAAATAAGCACACCCTGAAGGATGTGGACAGGAAACTAAATGGCAAGAACTAAAGACAAGGAATTGAAGGACCTGTGACAAGAGCACTTCTACGGTATAGCTTTGTATGCAGGGTGGGGAAGACCAGACTCCAGCAAACTGGAACATAGTACTGAACTCTAACTGATTTGAGTTGAGAAGCGGGCAGGGGCACGGCCCAGGTGCGAGCTCCACAGGATGTATTTCATGTGTCTAGACAATTTCTGTATATCTAACCCACTCTAGGTCTCTTGCATCTGTTTGCAAACCAGAAGAACACTTCCTTGACAATATCCATAGCGTTTTAACTTCAAAATTTTAGAAAGTAATCAATTATATGGTATTTTGAAGATGTTTTAGTATCTAATGTAATTTAGGAATAAAGTGGATCTAAAATCTCACTGTGAATTCACTTTTAGTGCATGTATAAGTCTATAAAGTATACTTGTTGGCCTTTTCCTGTGCCATGCAATGAAATACAGGCAAACATTGTCTATTAAGTATAACTGAGTTCTTTGTGCCTAATGTATATCATATCTCCTCTGTTTTAATTGAGTTGTTAAATCCTTCTAACTAAATGTTTATAAGTTTGCTTATAGTACTTAAGAATAGGATTTGAATGAAACTGACAGAGATTTCTCCATCTTCTCTTCAAATATAGGAAGGATTGAAGGTAAATAAGATGGAAACATTGGAAACACCTTCCTTTCATCCTCTTGTAGTACCATTGCAGTTTGAGCAATAACTTCTCTCTGCCTTTGCCTTTCCATTAAAACCCTATCTGATATGATACACCATTACTTTCTTGAGTGCAAGCTGTATGTTTCCATCAGACTTTTTTTCAACTTCCAAAACAAATATTTACAAGCCCTAAGCAATTCATAATTTTGTAATAGACAAGCTTTTTGATTGTTCAGCATTTTAAAAATAAAATCAGGACCGCTTCCAACAACATAACAAGTCCACATTTCTCTGTGCCCCACCCACATATCACATGTAAGAATTCCGTGACAAAGTCATAGCACCAACTGCAACAATCATAATAAATACCAAGTAGATGTATCAACAGTAAAATGGTTGAAGAGCTGGTGAATTTGACCTAAACTGTAAAACAAACTTTAATGACTAGGAGCATAAAGATGGAGCATACAAACGCAGGAATGCATATTCAAACTATTTTTATCGAAAATTTCTTCATGCTAATGTAAAGTATAGAACTCCTCAAAAGAAATAAATGTATAAAGAGTATATGAATTGGTGAAAGTCGGTAGAAACTAGAAAATGTTGTAATCCTTAAAAGAAGGAAAAACATAACGACACATAACCAAAAATTACAAATAGTACACCAATGAAATTGATCTGTATTACCAGGTTCATTGCTTCAAACAACACTTCGTTCAAGAAAAAATTTGTGTTAAACAAATCACTGTAACGGTAGGAGACATTGTTCAAACTTCATCCTACCTTTGTTGTCCCTGGCTCATGCTTGGTACAAGACAAATGTTTGGTATGAATCAAAAATTACTTCAGACTACTTTTTTCCTTATTTATTAAGTGTCTGAAGTTGAATGAAAGACCAGTTTTTTAAGAGGCCTAAAATGGGTTGTTTGGAAACAGGTCACTCAAACCAAAATTGTAGATAAAGGCATGATTTGAAAAGACCTACCTGCAACTTCATTTTTCTTTTGATCCTATAGACCCAATTCAATATATCAACAAAAGAAGTAAAAAAGAATTAAATGATCACTATTACAGATTCAAAGATTACTTCTATCTTGCTTCAAATGTGGTAGTTATCAAATCTTTGTTAGCCTGCAATTGTTCAGACCATTGTTGTGAGAATATATACAATTTGGAGAGCTGCCCTGCAACATTCCTCATATCGGGCCTCTTGTCAGGTTCAGAGTCCACACAGGAAGCAGCAAGCCTGGCAACTCTCTCTGCACAATCCATTGGAAAAGAATCCTTAAGCCTCGGATCAATCCAAGACCTTAATTTGCCTATACATTCTGCATGATCATCAGAAAGAAGAACCTTATTTATAGAATCTATCAAAGAAACCCTCTCCAGTTGCCTGTTGGCCTTAGCCACATACCTCACGGGTTCATGCCCTGACATAAGTTCCAACAGAATCACCCCAAAAGCAAACACATCATTTTTCTGAGAAACAATACCTGTACTAACATATTCCGGAGCCATATACCCTTGTGTTCCTGTTATCCTCATGCTTTTGGATCTCTTGAGCGATTTGATGCTCCGATCAGATTTACCTGCAGTTTCTTCTTCTTCTGTGATTTCTGCAGATACTCCTTTGCCTTTTGACGAATCATAAACTTCATGCGCATCATCCAACTCATATTCCCCTGCCAAATAAGACGCACCCACATGGCATATCTTTGCCCTGTAATGAGGCTCTGTAATTATGATGCTGCTGGCTTTCAAATAATTATGCACATAATTCATGCTGGTGTCATGGTGCATGTATTCCAAGGCCTGTCCCACATCTGTGGCAATCTGCATTCTAGAGATCCAGGTGTTCAAAACAGTGAATTCAGGCATTCTGCTGTTCCTCAAGCAGTCTCCCAGACTGGCTCCGTGCACGTATTCATAGACTAGGTAAACATTTTCACCCTCACAACAGCCCCCCAAAAGTTTTACCATATTGGCGTGGTGGGCACTACAGATTTGTTTGAGTCCAGCCCTAAAATCCCTGAAGCTTTTCAGCCTCCTGACTGAAATAACCACTGATTTTCCCCTCAGATTGGACTTATAACCAGAGGATTTCCCAATTCTCCCAGAAGTGAATTGAGATGTGGCCGCTGTGATCTCCTTGAATCCGTAAACAATTGGGTTGTCACGAAGGACAGAATCTTTGAGACCTGCAAGGGAGTTTGCACTGCTTGTAGAACCCTTGGAAAAGGTACTGCTTGAGATCCAAGTTTGCTCTGTGCTTTTGCTTGGAGTTGGGGCAAAATCGTCTGAGAATTTATGTTTGTCATGGGATTTTACAGCCGTAAGCTTTGGTTTTGGTTTTGGTTTTGGTTTTGGCTCTGGCTCATGCACTTTGTGAGTTTTGAGCTTCTTGCACATAGTTTTATCCTTCCTTCATTTTGTAAGACACTCTGATTCTTAAATGTCTAGGGTTGTTTGATGCAGCTTGAAAAACAGACAAATCGTACCAAAAAAACCCCCAAATTTTGAAGAATGTCATACTGTAGAAAACTTCATACCTGCTTATAAGGGACTTTAGTGTCCATTTCCAATTCTTCTTGCCTGCAGTCCTACTGCAAATTCTCTGCTTGAGGAATCCCGAATCACAGGAATTAGAGCCTATACTAAACACCCATATCAGAATTTTATGCTGAACAAGATATTTGTTGTCAATCTCCATGTATTCTCATTTATTCACTTGGTTGTCTTCAAACAAATCACCATCTGCTCTCCTGCATAATGTGAATGTGGTCTTTCTGTGAAACCCATATCTCATCTTATTCCAATGTTAACGTAAAGATGGATTATCAGATTCCATACGCAATCAACTAACCTTGCAGTCAAGTGCAATGCTGCTGCTAATCTGGGATTTTGGGTGATTTTTAAGAATTGGTTGCGATCTTAAGACGTCAGTCCCACACGCTTGTCCAGATTAATAATCGGTTTTAAAAAGTTTTAGTTAAAGTGTTTGGTATTTGTCAAACAAAATCTTTAGGAGTGGAAGGGGTCAATTGTTTGGCGGAGTCTTAGTGAAGGTTCTGTTTCCATTTTTTTTTTCTTTTTTTATTAATGTTTAACCATGAATTGAACGCATAGCCTTTGAGATAATATTAAATTATACTTATGGTTGAGGAAGCTTTGAGAATCTGAATTATGTTGAATAATGTTTATAAGACTATATAGCTTTGGGCAGTGTCTATGTAGCAACATATTTGCACCTTAGTAAACAAAATATGTTAACAACATAAATGTTAGTCTATTGTATTTATTTGCAAATTACTAACACATGTTAACACAATAGACTAACATTTATGTTGTTAACATACTTTGTTAACAACATATTTTGTTTACTAAGGTGCAAATATGTTGCTGCATAGACAGTGCCTAGGCATAGTCTTGAGCTGAGATAGAAGACCTTCAACGTACACCTTGGTGGGATTATTGTTGGAATCTTGATCTTTTGGTGAGGTAGCTAAGAAAGTCAATTGAGTTAAGATTCGAGCAAATGGTATGAACTTCAAGCTCGTAGGGAGAAAATGAGTGTGTCAGGGCAACAAGACATCTAAACATCCAGATGCAATTGATAGGAGTGTGTCAGAAGCAAGACATCTAAACATTCAGATGCAATTAATAGTGGTGAAATGGCAAGGACAGAAGATCTTGCTGTAAGCTAAAGAATATCTTAGAAGAGCAATTATCCATGACCATGGGAAGTAGAAAAGGGCAAGTAGAGAAGCAAAACTTTTAGCCCATAACATTTCAACATGATGGTAGAGCCATAGGTAATGTTTGAAGGTTTCATTCTTACCATAGAAGGGACATGAAGGGGGCAACTAAGGAATTTAAGGTGGGAGCCAACTTGGAGTTTTACATGCAAAAGCTTTGAAGTAATGAATTGGGATTGAGCATTAGCTTTAGACTTCCAAATTTAAATGCTAAGTTTGTTCCATGCAAACCATTTAAATTTGCATCTTCAAAAGGAGTCGAGTTGACCAGAGATTGCCAAATTAGGCAAAAGTTGCTTATAAATGACTTTGAGAGAAAAGGATCTAAAGTTGCAACCATTATGCCACCTCCAATCCTTTAAGCAAGCATGTATGCCAATTAGTAGAGATAAGAATAAGAAGGTTGGGGGCATAATTTTTTAAATTTCCATCACAACAACCTTTATCACTATAGTTTAAATTAAAGCTTGATTTGAGATAGCTCCATGATTTCCACATGAAGCTTGAAGGATCCCAAAGTTCTAAGTTTGAAATCCTTTCTTCAAGAGACATTTGACTTTGAATATAGGAATCATAGTGAGTTGTTATTTTCTTGGATTAAACTATTCCACCAAATTAAAGACATTGCAAAGCTAAGTCCATGACTAGTAACCATTGTTTAAATTTCTTAGCAGCAAATTTGTGAAGCTAATTGTCCCATAAATATTTGATTTTTTGTTTAGTTGTAAAGAGACATCTTTAAAAAATATCAATATGAATGACTAAAAATGTCTATTGTTAAAATTTGAAGGTAAAAATAAGATATAAATGAAAAGGAAATAAATTTATGGAACCACCTATATTTTTCTCAATTTCAATTGTTTCAATTTAAAGAGAAAATACACTTAAGTAGCAACATTGGGATATGAGGTCATTGCTCTTATGTAGGCAAAACATATTCTTATTTGTGTTGGATGGCAATGTAAGTGCATTGGAGTACTTCATATCATATGTTTGCCGATGACAAATATAAAAGACAAGCACAATAAATATATTGTATTTTATCATGAAATATGAAAGATTTACAAAAGTGTCATGATCATTTAAAATTGAATATAAGTAGTATTCTAAATTAAAAATATTATGTTTTTATTTTTTATAACAATAAATAGTATTTTGTGTGGTCATTTATGTTGTACATAAAGATTTAAGTTAACAAAATTTGGGGTTTACAAAAGTATCAAGATTATGTAGGTTGTATTTAAGTTATATTTGTAAATAATAATATAAAAATTTATATTAACAAGTATACATTTATATATTTATTAATTAATTTTTTAATCCTTTTTAATCTAGAAAAAAAAAAAAACAAATAATATATATTTGTTCAATTACTAAAGATTCTATGATTCTATTTTAGACAAATCTTTAAAAATTATTTTAATGACACTTGTTACTAAAAAGTATTAATATGATGAATTGTCTCATAAGTCACATCTTCAAACTTTAAGTAAAAATCTATTTACATTATAAAAATAATAAAAATCCCATAAAAGTCAGTATAGTCACTACATAATTCCAAAATTAACTGACCCCTCAATCTCATTTACATCATAATAATAATAATATTTTTAAAAATCAATTAGAAAACTACCTATCCAACGTTTAAATATTTTGATTTTCTAGTGATTTCTCCACAAAGTTACATAGGGAGGCATCTACAATTGTCCCATCTTCCAACTATCAAATTCAACTAATGAAACTTAATACTTAAGTTTATATAGTTTGAAAATCAGAGTTTTTCTTTTTGGACTTTGTAGACCAAAGAACAAAATTGAAAACAGAATTAAGTTGAAAACTACAAAGTCACACTTTTTAAATCAAGGATTGAGAAAATACAATGTTCTTACATTTTTATAATATATGAAAGGACTTTTCTTTGAAGCAAACTTTTATTCTTAACTCCACAAGATCTGGATTGAAATGATTATGAAGCCAATTTTCCTTTTGACCGAATTTCGGTTAAAAATAAGGATAAAAGTACTACATTTTGTTCAATGAAGAATTAGCAAAGATGGCATTGAAGTGTGTAAATAGTATTGCGTGGGAGTTTAATGACGATGAAGCAATATAAAAATGGACAGCCTATAAAATTTATTGGGAATAAGTTGATTAATATTCAATAAGTTTTAAGCTAAACTATAGGAAGTTTGATAATCTATATGTTTTATGTCTGAATGTTTAGTGAAGCAAATTTTTTTTTTTTGGGGAATTTCATTCATTTATTTAAAAGATAAATTATTAGCATATATATCTTAAAAACTAATCTAAAAAGATACACGATATATTGCGGTATTAATTTTTTTCAATTTTTTAAAAATATATATTATTAGCAATCGTACTTAGTCTAATGGGCATGCAAATAGCAACTTAAATGAAACTATTTTGAAAAATAATATTATAGCTTTTTTGTTTAATTATTCATTTTAAATTGTAGAAAACAAGGGGATTATTAAGATCTCTACATTTTTAACACCCCTCTTATACATTTAGTAACAATAAATTGATTTATATTTTTATTAAGGGTCAAATCTAGGCTTTAAAGGGACCCAAAACCCTATATACAAAATGTCGCCATCAATAAACAATTTGAAAACAAGCTAACCAACCCATAGCAAAAAGGAATCAAAACAAACAACAAAACAAGAACTAATCTAGGATTTTTAAAGCCATGGTTGCTTCAGCTTCGAGTTGAGAGACATTCATAGAGGGCTTTTTCATGTCCTTCGGATCCTAGTTTGACTATTCAACGACTCTTTAGAGGTGAGCCCACATGCAGGTACTAGGTCCTTTGTCTTCCTCTGGGAGAATCTATTTACCCTTATCCAAAGCCTCTCAATCTGCAAATTTCATCTTGGCTTCATCCATTTTCTGAAATTACTGAGTCATTACCATCATACATTCTGCATTGCTCTTAATAACTTTGTAACTAAAATTAACCAAGCTAATGAGATTGTCATTAATTTTCTTGTAATTGGTCTCTAATCCTTTGATAGTACCCTCGTAGTCCTCTTTCATATATTCAACATCCTTGACCGACTTTTGAAGTGATGTAACTATATTTCTTCCTTCCTTTCCAATCCACAAATCTCCTTGAGACTGTATTTTTTCAAAATTACTTTGTAGAGATCTGACTCTAATGTTCATATAGTTTTTTTCATGGAAAAAATACTTGTGCATTCTGAAGTATCCATCGTTGTTAGTAATAACTGAGGGGGTGGGGGGAGGGCGGCGGGGCGGTGAATCAGTGCTCTCAAAAATATTCCAATAATCAACCCAAAAACTTAGCACCACAATATTAAGCCTCTAGTTATCTTCAATCCTATAAGATGAATGCCTCCAAATACTTTTATCAAATTACTACTGCTCGCAATGCTTTGTAAAACCTTCTACTGTATGTTTACCGAATAACAGTCTGTTAATTTATCGAAAGATAGTAAATTATCTAGAGTATACCGATCAATCCAGTTAAGTTAAGTGTAATGAAAAACACTAGAGTAATGACTCATAAACACATTGACACATGAATTTTTAACGTGGAAACCCTATTAAGGGAAAAACCACTTGGGACCGATAACCCAAAATTTTCACTCTTCTAAAGTGAGCTCGGTGAAGAGCCAACCCTGTTAAAGGTTACAAACACACTGTTAGGTGTGACCTTGTTAGAGGATTTAA
>MU223590.1:2823068-2837708 GCA_018584345.1 Thuja plicata
AGAGAACTTGTGCATATCCTTCTAACACATGTTCCTCCACTTCATAACCAAGTGGGTGAATCCATTTGGTTCTAGGTTCAACTGCCTCCATACAAGTGCAATCTGTTTCTACCATGAAACATATGGTATCCTTATATTTATCAACTATCTTCTCAGATAATCTGAACATTTTCTGCATCTTGATCCTGAATGTTTTAATATCCATGTCCATGGCATCTTTCACACTACTCTCTGTTGTGGATTTAAGTGAAATCTGAGACATTGTAGGTTTTCTTCTATCTAGGTAAAGATTTGCAACCTTACCAACAATATGGAAGTATAAGTAGATGATCAAAGACCCAAACCTGAATGTCTTGTTCTTATCATGCTTGATAACTCAAATGTTGTCAATCAATTAAGTGCACAATATCTCACATAGATTGAACTGAGTGTTATCCTTCACCATCCTTATAGCTGCTAGAACTGTGGATGCTGAAACACTATTTAGTCTGCTTGCATGATAGAAATTGTAACCAAGTATCATAGTTAGAAGCTTTATGTCATCTTCCTTGATAGGATCAACTGTCATACCGTGCTTGTCACGTCTAGATAAACAAACTTCTTCAACTTGCTTCTTGACATCCTTGCCAGTAGGAAGAATTGGTCTAGTCTTAGGAAGTCCTGTTAATTCATGGATTAGGTCAGAGGTAATGTGGACAGGAACCTCACCAATCTAGAAAAGGTCATCATGAATTATGCTCAGTAATATCTTTACCCATTCTGGCTCATAAAACTCGTGCGCATTAGAGTACTCAAATATAGGGTTATCAGTCAGATGCATGAATTCATCCTTGAATGAGTAGTCTGGTTTCATCACGGATCCCATAAGAGTAGCTATGTTGTTGTCTCCTACTGTTTATTTCTTGCAGTAGATGTATGCGCGAATATCTTCCACATGCACGACTCCTAGTGGAGCTTTGGAGAATGCTCCTTCAACATCATCTAGAATGGATGTTTCTTAAAGAAAAATCTCTTCCTCTTAGCAGTGTCGAAAACAACTGGGGTTGCCATACTTACTTGGAACTTGATTAAGTAGGATTTCACAATAATTTGAAATGACACGATTGCTAGGGTTCCATTTCAACTTCTTATCTGTTTACTTAACCACCAAATCTGTTGTGCTTCCATGCTTTGATGCTCAGTGCTCATGTGCTCTCCAAATTCTGTAATCTCGAATGCAAATGTGAAGAAGATCGAACATTTACATCTTTTTATAAAGGTTACTGCATTTAATGTTTGCAACCGTATGCAGTTTTCACAAAGAGTTTCAAAATTTGTTCTGAATGCATTATAGACAATGTGTGTATGCATACTACTATATCATGTGATCATAAGCATGGATCCATAGGCGCATACTCAAAGGTGAGTATACTAGCCGCGCAGGGGTTTCGAGCTAGAATAGCTCCCCCTAAGACAAAGAAGGTCTATTCAACCAGAAGTAGAGGATGCGTCCACTGTGGATGCATCAACCACTTTGTTCTTTGTATTGTCCTTCTTCACTTCAACCCAAATTTTTCTTGAATCTTCTTTTGATTGAACAAACTTGACTTCTCCTTCCTCTTCAAATAGTGATTTCTTAGGATCCTCTTGTTTTTGAGTTCTGGATCTACAGAACCTTGAGATGTGTCCAGCCTTTCCACATGTGTGACAAATGATAGGAGGTCTGATGTTTTTGTTCATCATGCTAAATTGATTTTCTTTGTGTCCATTGTAATTACATATCTGACATGTAATGTTCTGTAAATTTCTTTGAGGCTGATTTCTTTGATTGTTCTGTGACTGATTTCTTTGATTTGTTCTGCAATGTATAGCCCGGTGACCAAACTTATTACAGGAGTAACAATAACCATTGAAAGGTCTTACCTCTTTGCAATCTCTTGCCAAATGCCCATCTTTATTAAATGCATAACAAGTTCTATTAACTTGCTTGATTTCTCCTTTAGGTGGATCTATTTTAGTCTCTGCAACATTTTCATATTTTTTTGCTTTTGAAGATGCTTCATGTGCTTTCTTTCAATGAATTGATTTCAACTTGTGCTACACTGTATCCAACACCAGTAGTGTCTCCTTTTAGCTTTTGTGCATAGAGCTGAGATTGAATTAAATCAAAACTTGTGTGGAGTTTATCAATCTTATCCTTTGCTTCTGTTAATTCAGATTCCATCTTTTTCTTTATGTTTTCCAATTCCAAGACCTTCATGTTTTCTTGCAAAAGTTCATCTTCTAATTGTTTGCTTTCTTTGATCTTTTCTTCAATAGCAATTTGACTATCTATTAGCTGTTCATCCAGATTTTCAATTTGATCTTTCAAAGACATGTTCTCTTCATTCAACTTTTTGACCATTTTCCCTAAATCACTTGTAGAAAAATCTTTTCTCAATTTCTTGATAAGCATTTGTGAGCCATCAACTTTCAATCTAAGTTCTTCATTTTCTTTTTCAGATCTATCAAGATCTTCAAGAGTTGCTTCAAGATTATTTTTTCAAATGTTTTGCTTCTACTGAGTCCATGATCTCCTCAAGTGGTTAAACTTTCTTTCAGAGGACCAGAGCTCTGATACCAATTGTTAGAAACACTAAGAGGGGGGGGGGGGGGGGGAATCAGTGTTTNGGGGGGAGTGAATCAGTGTTTGTCTATTAATTGTATTTCAGCACTTTAAGCATAAATCAAACATACATTCAATGAAGCTTAATACAAGAACTCATAACACATGATATGATTATGGGAAAACCTTGATCAGAGGAAAACCCCGGTGGGAATTAGTACCCACAAATATTACACTAGTATAATGAACTTGTTAAAGTTCCTTTACCCTGTTAGGAGAAGTCTTTACAATTCAAGTACAATGACCCTATTTGGAGTCTATTAAAAAAACCCTATTAAAGGTGTATGGCTCACTACCTGAGCTCACTGCCCAATAAGATGAAGGCTACAACCTTCTGATAGTTGATATACACTATATCAAAAATGAACTGTTGTGATGACACTGTTGTCTGATCAGTTCCGTTTATGCACTGATGCTCTTACTCTCTTAAAGAGCTTTATCTCATACTGATTTCACTATACTTCTCTTCTATGTCTTTCTCATTCATATTCTTTGACACTTGTAATATACATTTACATTACATATTTATATGTTCATGTCTGAATAGATGCGACTCAAAACAAGACTATAGTCGGCCCTAAAAACAGAATACACAATACTTCCAAACAAATTGGCTTAAGCTTGTTTACCACAATACTAAATACATTATTAAAAATATATAATCAAAGGCGCTTGGCCTTTACACAACAAAACAATTCACGCTGATCCAAAAACTGAAGTTGGCTACATGCTCTATTTCCTAAACTACAGTAGTACTATTCTTCCTGTAACTTGTCCATACTATCATTCTGTACCATGTGTGTCTAGAATTAGTATGTATACATCACATAGAACATATACCTAAACATCCATACTCTGATTTGATCTCTCGTAGGTGCACTGATGTGCTGATCACTGTATAACTCTGTCTGCCCTATTTTCCATACTTAGTCATTTTGTCTTTCTTGACAGAAACTTAATATGACTTTGTTGCCATAATGAAAACACAAAATATGTCATGTATCCTCTAGGAGTCAACTTGCCAACATACCTGTCCCTACATTTTGTAGGCAACATGTTGGGTCCCCCTTTTTGCTTTTGCCCTTTCCCTTGTTTTCTTTGTTTTCCCTCTGGGCTTTGCTTCCGCGAGGGTTATCTTTCTTTCATTCTATCTTTGCATGTCTCTGAGACCTGGTCCCAGAGTTTGTTTGTTCTTTTGAGAGACAGATTCCTGACTTTGGGATTATCTGCCATCATGTCTTCTTTTGTGAGGAGGTATGGTTGCGTGGAATCCCCGGGCATAGAGTCCCGAGGTTTTCTTGTTCTGAAGTTTGTGGAAAGGATGCAACCTATTTTTACCCTAAGGGTGTAAATAGAAGTTACCTATCATTTTCACATTTACTGTGATTAAAACACTTAGAGCATTCAGAGTGACTTCAAGGCGATTAAGGAGATTAAACGATGTTTTGCTGTTGTGCTTAGTGGTGAATTGAATAGTGATTCACAGTGCTTTCTCGTGGTTGCTTGAAAGTGAATTTGTTGCAGAGAACCTCCTGTGCTCATCTTCTCTACATTCTTCATGTTTCCAGGTAGGCTTTTGGCTTTTCCTTCTCTGGTTTTCTATTTTCTAGTTCTCGTTTATTTTCTTTTTTTTTGTTTTCATCTCGTTGTCATTTTTGTCTCTAGTTTCATTTTTTGTTGCCTCTCATTGGTGGGTTGGCTCTACTAGAGGGTTGTCCACCCTCTATGTTGTTGTAATTTAGTGTATAAAGTTGTACATTGTTGTAGAGCAGTTGTTAGAGGCCTCTATATATTTTGTATATCATGTGAGTTTGTGTAAATAGTGTATATATGTCATTTGTCTTATGGTCGGCCTGTGAGTTGTGCTTCGGCCCTCACTGTGCTCTGACTCTCTATACATTATATGTATAATTCATGTATATCCTTCCAATCTATCAAGCTCATCGTGCTCCATCATGTCTCAAACCACTCTATTGAGCTCGTCGAGAGGTAGTCGTCATGGTTCAAACTCGACACCTCGCTGGTTTGAATCATGGCAAATTTCTCTCTCCTCTGTCATGTCATCTTAATGGTGGGATTAACTTCCCATGAGTGGGCATTCAAATCCCCATCCCATTTGGCATTTACTTCCCCCATGTCTTCCCACTTGTCACCATTAATGTCATTACACCTCCTGTCACGTGGCCATGTGACAACCCATGTTAGCTCAGTATGGCTTCCTACTGGTCATGTCGACAACGGATAACTCTTTCAAACTTTGGGCACTAAGAGGCCCCTGGGTCTTCATTCTTTTTTCGTCACCTGGTCCAACACCCCAGAGCCTCCGGGTGTTTGCCAGAATATGACTCATGTTTACCTTAATACTCCAGGATTTTGATGTATGCTAACGCTTTTTGGACAGGTGTGAAATGGTGATGAATTCCCCAGAATCTGTAAAGTTACTATTATTATATCATGTATTGATGGTTCTCCGGTCTTGTAGGTTGCAGATTGTTCATCAAAATGTCTGAAGTGATCACTCCTCCTGATAGCTCGGAGCTGCCTACTACCTCCACTCAGGCGGCCACAAAAACTAAGGCCTAAAAGATGTTGGAAAAACTACCACTGACCTCCAAATACCCGAAGGAGGGCGTTCTCATGGGGTCCAAGGTGGACTCCAAAGTGCAAGAAATAACAGACACAGAGCCCAGAATCTGGGCTGAAATGCAAGGCTTAGTTCAAGCCATATACAAACTGAAGGCCGATGGAGATAATATGGCCGTTCACTTGGCCGCCTTTGGAATTATTAAGGATACAAATTTTCCTTTCTCGGTGCAATCACCAGAGCTAATACTCCAGTTGGAAACACTCTACAATGCACCTACTCGGAGTGTTCTGCTCGTCGATCCCCGACTGTTACATTATCCAACGATAATCGTCAATCTGGACGCAACAAATTTTGTTTCAGGGCTAGGGATCTCTCAATTCAAAGGATCCGTCATTCTCACCCAGGCCAAGTTGTTGGAGTTTGAAGGAGCTTCTCTCCTTTCCTAGAAATATCTCAACTCTCAATAGCTGAAGTCCTTGAAGAGGGACCATAAAAAGATGAAGTTGGAGATTTCTCGCAGGGATTTTAAAGAGCCCATTCAGGCAGGCATTATATTTCTGTGTCAGATCTTTGGGCAACCCCATGCCTGGGATTTCTCAACATGGATTTACTACTTTCTCTACTGCATCACCACCCACAACCAAACCTTCAATTGGGTGGCTATCATAACCAACCATGTGGACTCATAGTTGAAAGGAGTTCTCCAAAATTCAAAGTTCTACATGACATCTTATGTACTATGGGCATTAGCCCAACAAAGACCGGCTTTTTTGGGTTTGCAAACAATGGGTGTTCTCAGGAATGGGCCGGGCCAGTTGACGCCATGGGATCATTATCCCCATATCTAGTGGGAACTCAGTCTCCCAAATTTTTGAAGGGTAAATGATGCCTTCATTTACCAAAAAATTTTGACACTTACTCGAGATTCTAGATACCGGTTATCGCAAGAGGCGATGAACCTGGTGATTTCTTACAGAAATTATTTCATTCAATTCTAGCAACACACGTATATTTGGGTGACCAGCTTCTCCGAGAAACCCTATATTCTTCCCTGGTATTGCGGGGATAGAATTATTCTTTTATAATTCTACAGGCAGATTTTGGAGATGCACACCCTCTTCACAGTGAAGAAGGTCACCAATGTCCCGTTCCCGATGTCTTGTGGGAACTATACTTACAATCTAGCCATAGAAAAGGAGGCAGATAATGAGCTAAAGAGTCTGGGGTTGGTCAAATTCAACCACACCAAAAAAGGTTTTGATCCACTAGGAAAGATAGCTATGGCGCTTCCTTTGGCCTCCCCACCACATATAGTAGACATTGAAGATTTTTGGGTAGATTGCCAAGACAGTTTTGATCTCCGGGCCGGCCAACATTCATGGATGTCCAAAGGACTGATGAAAGTACTTGACCTTCAGAATTTCCTGAAGGGTTTCTTAGATGATGGGCCACTGGAGGACCCATTGTATAAAGGACAAGGGTTAGACAAACCAGATCTCCCTCTGGTGGATTGGGCCACCCTAGAAGATTTAACAATCGAGGGAGTATGCCACCCCATTATAGAGGCTAGTCATAATTATTTTTCCTGGGTGTGTCCCAAGAGCACCTGGAAGGGACCAATTGTTCAAAGATCCACTGCCGCCGCCGGACGTAGCACAAGAAAGGGGAAGGAGAAAGAAGACATCCCAGCAAAGGTAAATCCTTTGGGTCTGGCCCGCATAATGGCACAGTTACAAAAATAAATGAAGTCGGCAAGGCTAGCGAGCCAGTAGATTAGCACACAACTTTCGCAGGGCCTCCTCGCAACCTTGGTATCATCTGCTCGCCCGACGGGATCCCTGTCGTTGGCCGCAATGATGAGCAAAAAAAATTTCTCTGAGGTGGAGTCTACAAGTGTTTTGAATATTGAGGTCCCATTACTAAGCAAGAAGAAGCAGAAGGTGACCCGCACTCCAAGTGCAACCGTCAGCCCTGGTATGCCCGACCTGCCTCCGGTTGATGTCAGTTTGGATTCCCCCAAACTTGAGAATATTTCAGATTCCTTTCCCCCACATGATGATTTTGATGATGTCTTTGGGGAAGATGAACTCATGAACCTTCATGAGGATATAGATCACGCGGTAGAGGAGATCATTGCCCAAGAAAAGGAGGATATTCCCTGGAGGAGGAAGTCCCAAAACAAGAAGCTGCCGCAGAGCAAGATGTCCGGGAAGAAATACAAAAGGAGCCTGAGTGGGAGAAGACACCAGTCCAAGAGACCAAGGATGAACTAATGCAAACCACAGATGAGAAACTGATGATAGGGGAAATAGGAACCACAGGATTAACCGTACCCCCAATCATCACACTCCAAATGCCTTCAGTTACTCCGGATGACCAGTTGCCCCAGAGTACATTCGGTGAGGTAGTAAAGTCAGCCGCATTGTTAGACTTTGGCCAGAGACCTCACCCACCTCCACAAGATGTCCCAGTGAAGGAAGATGTTCTGGCAGATGAGGCTGATGAGGCCAAAGAACAACAACAAAAGAATGACGGGGAAATCCCCAAAGAAATAAATGTTGGACCGACTTGTTAGTTCCTTTTCTTGCTGATATAAAAATAATCTCATAGAGCTTGCTCTATTTATCCCAGACACTGACCATGCAAGATATAGAATGACAGAAATAAGGTTTTTAAACCTCCTACACTTTGAGCTCCATAAACTCGGGCAGGATTACCCTTCTAACTTAGAACAATCAAATCACTAAATTATTCCAGTAGAATATGAATGAAATTATAGGAGTTGATCACTATAACATTTATTGGAATAGACCAAACCATGAGTAAAGATCAATTTTAATAGTGATAGTCACCTAATTCAATGGAGGACAGACCAGTGCTTAATCTTAGGGCATGGAGTCACTGCATCATAGCTTTAACCTTCTTACTCATGAATAGAGATTTAAAACAACTATAGAATCTGACATAAACACAGACATACCTTATATGTCTATCCTCACACATATAACAAATTAATTCATCAAATTCATTATAAAAACTGAACCCCACTAAAAATACTCCTAAGGCAAGTTTAATCTTACCTTGAAAGAACCCTACAATTATTTCAAAACCTTCCTAGCAGATGCATAAATTGAATATTCCTTAAACATTAAATTTACATAAAATTTAGAAACCATAATGAAGACAAAACGTTCATCATATGTTTCAGAAACTATTCATGGATCTTATTTGTATTCATGATCAAAATTGCTATTACATTCAACAGTATTTCAAAACCCAAAAACACCTATAAGTCTTGAACCAGAGTTTTTGTATTAAATTTATACATCCCAATGAAAAGTGGCTATCTCTTTCCTAGTAGTCTTGGAATCCTTTTATAACTAAGGATGCAACAAGCTACGGACTCACTGGGAAAGATTTACAAAATCTTTTTTAACAACAAATTTTCAGTTAACAAAAAATTGCAACCGAACACAGGTGGCAAAAATTGGCAAAGTCTGAATAAGGTTTGTCGATGCAGTTTGACAGTATCCTCTTCATCCTTTTAGCTTCGCTTCCCACTTGTTTACCTCTTTGGCGGTGGGCCAATCAAAAGTCTTTACTTGTTCTAATTTGGCAAAAACCTCTGTCCATTTGGCGTCAATGGTTGATCTGGCCTCTCAAATTATTTTTTCCATATCTCTCTCAACCTTGAAGAGGTTGTCAATTAGTTCGTTGCAGTACTGAGCATTTACATCTTTTTCTAGGTGTTGCTTCATCTCCTCATCTGTGAATACCCCATCAAATTCATTTGTCCAATCGGATTGTGGCTTCAAACTGCCAGCTTCATCATATATTTTTGGGATCAAGGGAGGGCGCTAGTCACCAAATAGTTGCAACTTACCACTTATCAAGTCAGCTTTTCCATTAAAGAAACCATATGTATTATTTACCTCATTGATCATTTCAATGGTGTCTACGATTTTGCAAGGAAAATCATCACTGTATAACATATCTATTTTCAGTTTATCCATTAGCCTATCCCTTCCTGACCAAGTCTTGAATGTGGGCTCTAAGAATGTCATGGCTTCAATAGCTACCTGTGATGCTTCTTGTAAAGAGCCATATAGTGTATACACTATGTCATTCTTCTGCTTCAAAACATCAATTCAATGTTGAAGTATTTGCAATATGATAGACATGACATTTATGATTTGTCCCTGTGACAGTTCCTTGGATTGGCCTTCTGCCATTGTTGAATCTTCTTTTGTCCCTGTGGCAGCATCTGTTTCAATCTTTGACACTTCTTGAGGAATTGAGTCTTTTCTCTTTTACTCTCCACTGATTCCTCTTTCAACTTAGCAGTCTCCTCTTCCAATGTGTGGTTGAGAACCACAACCTCTTCATGTTTTTTTGCTAAGGCCATCATCTGACCAAAAGGTTTTTTGTATCTCTTTCATAAATCATCAACCTTCGCCAGGTTCATGATTGATACCTGAGTCATCAGTTGAGCTATTTCAGTATCTATAGTGTTCTGCATATTCCATGGTTAAAAGCACATGTTATAGCTCAAAAATTTACTTTCATTGGGACTCTGCGAGTGAGCGACATGAAATTTATTACTCAGTCACCTCTTAGTCGCGCACTTGCTAACCTCCACTTATCATGCGTTGCACTTGAACGAGTGAGCAGGTTTTCAAAATGATCACACATTACTTTCTAGTTGCGTAGTCACCATGGCTTTCTGATTTGTCTTTATACCTTAGCGAGTGAGCGATGACTACTTTCTTTATGCATTTTAACTTAATCGCTCACTCGCACTGCAAGATTTTCCAGCTCATAAGCATTAGCGAGTGAGCGATGACCCTTTTCTCCTTTTTTCACATACTCGCTAATGAGATTTCCTTATAAATAAATCCTTCATGACTGAGCGAATGCCTTCATCATGTATTAATCACTCGCTCGCTTATCTTTCTTGACTGATTTTTCTTCATGAGCGACTGAGCGATAACTTTCCATTTTTCTTCATCGCGCACCCGTGAGCATCTTTTCGCTTGACTTTATACCTGAGTGAGTTAGCGATAGATTATCCTTTCTTTCATCACACACTCACAAGCTTAAAATTGGAGACCACACATCATTGGTGAGTGACCGGGAACAGAAATTGAACATTTAGTCGCGCACTCACGCACTTTATAATACTGCATATTTACTGTGCGACTGAGTAACAAGGACCATTTGAAAATGAATGCATAATACATCGCGTACTCGCACTGCACAAAATACAATAGTTAAAACCTACGCGAGGGAGCACTTTCTAAAATATGACTTCATTGCACACTCGCGGTTTCAAAAGATACACATAATAACTAAGCCCGAGTGCGTGACCAACCCTAACTTATAGAACTCGCTCAATTGCGGACCGAAAAGTATAAGACCAAAAACCACTGCGATTGTGCGATACTTAAAAATTCAACTCATCGCTAGCTCGCTAAGACTTGTAACAAGGGACTTGATCCCCCGCGAGTGAGCGACCAACAAGACAAAACCAACTCGCTCAATCGCAGATTGATAAATTGACTTCAAAAATGCATCACGACTGCATGATTAAGGTTTAGAACATGGCAATTTGAATATTTTACCACAAAATTAACTTTGTGACATGCGACCACATGGATTTTGAATCAAAAGATGTGGGAAAATTTTCCAAAGCATGGGAATTTGAAAAATTTGATGTGCAGTGCTAACAATGGCTTTGACTGGGGAAAGTCAATTGCAAAATTGACATTAGAAACCAAAAATCTGGAAGACAGACCCCAAACCGAAACAAATCTGTACAGACACACAAAAACCACACTAAAGCAGGGAAATGTAAACTACTGTGCATGGAAAAAGAAACTTCATGAGAAAAAATGTTTCAGGAACTGTCCATGCACTGGCAATTCCTGTATCTCACCACTTGGGTCTTCCAGAAAATAAGAATCTTGACCATGAAACTCCTGGATTACAAAAGGACCCATCCATAATGACTCGAATTTACCATGTTTTCCCTTTTCTTCTTTTCTAGCATTCTACTGCAGCACCATATCATTTATCTGAAACTTTCTTTCAGTTGTTCTTTTGTCAAATAAGTACTTGGATTGGTGTTGAAGTTTCATGTTTCTTTTATGTGCCTCTGCTCTTATTTCTTCTAGTTCCACCAGTTGGTCCATCCTCTCCATCATGGGTTCTTGTTCTTCAAATTCCTCTTCTTGGAGAAATTTATACACTGGTAATAGATTATTTAAAGGCAACCTTGCCTGAGTTCCATAGACCATTTCAAAAGGGGATACCCCTATTTCTTTCTTCACTGTTACCCTATCAGCCTAAAGGGTTAATTTTAGTTTTGAATGCCAAGACCTTTTATTTTTCTCCAAAGCTCTTTTAATGATTTTCATGATGCTTTTATTGCTGGACTTAGCTTGTCCATTTTATTGAGGATGATATGGTGAGGAATAAGATATAGTAATGCCATAATCTTCACAGAAATCCTTAAATTCCCCAGCCCTAAAACACATGGCATTGTCCATGATTAACTTAGTGGGAACACCAAATTTTTTCAGAATATTATCCATTAAGAAATCCATCACTACCTTGCTAGTAGCCCTTTTTGATGGAATTGCCTCAATCCATTTTGTAAAATAGTCTGTGGCCACTAGAATCCAACTATGGTCTCCACTGGATTTTTCTGTAAATTCTCCAATAAAATCAAGACCCCATTGGGTGAAAGGTGCTTCAATAGTCAAAGGATTTAAAGGTAAAGCTCCTGAAAATTTCATCTTAGAGGAAAACCTTTGACAAGGTTCACATCTTTGTACAAGCATTTGAGTATCCTTAAAAAGACATGGCCAATAATATCCATCTCTGATTATCTTGTGAGCTATGGTCTTGGCAAAATAATGTCCACCATACACACCACTATGCATTTCATTCAAAACCTTTTCAGATTGTAATTTATCCAGACAAAGCAACAAAATTCCATCCTTATTTTTCCAAAATAAATCACCGTGTATCAAGACATACCTTTGAGCCTACAATTTCATAGTCCTTTTTTGACTATCTGACATATGCTCTGGACATTTACCATTTTTAAAAAAAAACACTACATCAGTGTACCATGGCTGCAATTCTATACTAGTTAAGTTCATATTTACTGTTTGCACATTATTGACTTGAGCCAGCTCCATGTTAGTGTCAGTCATTAGTTTGGCCAAACCCAAACCCCTTACTAATTTGGTAACTTGAATTTCTAGATTAAATTCTTGAATCCTGTTGATCCATTTACACCTCTTTCCAGTAACTTTAAGCTGAGACAATATATCTTTGACTGTAGCATGTGCCACATAAGCAATTATCTTTGCACAAACCAAATAGGGTCTGAAAACTTTGACTGCCTTGACCAATGCATATGCTTGTTTCTCCATTATCTCATAATTAAGTTCTGTTGTTTGCAGAGACTTACTAAAAAATGCTATGGGATGGTCAAAACCCTCATCATCCTTCTGCAAGAGTACTGCAACAATTGTATGGAATGAAGCAAAAGAAAATATAGAAAAAGGATTTTCATAATCTAGAGATCTCAGTATAGGTGATTGTTGAATAGCTACTTTTATCTCATCAAACACTAACTGAGCATCCTTACCCCATTTAAACTTAGGATTTTTCTTTGGGGGCAAGAGTTTGTTGATGGATTCTACTCTCTCAGGATCAATCCTAACACCTTCTTTAGATACTATATGTCCCAATAATTTACCTTCTATCACAAAAAAATGACACTTCTTTGGATTTAAAGAAATCCCATACTCCAAGGCTTTAGTAAAAATCTTTTCCAAATGCTTATAATGATCCTCAGCCTTTTGGGAATATGTAGTAAGATCATCCTGATACACCATCATGATTATATTTGTAAACTCCTTAAAAGCCACACCCATGGCTCTTTGGAAAGTAGCTCCTGCATTTCTCCGGCCAAATGGCATTCTTACATAAACATATGTACCCCACGGGGTTGTGAAGGTTGTTGGCAATTTGATTTCCTGAGGAAGCATGACTCATTTTGTGTTGTCAATCATGGCAACAAAGTCATACTTAAGTTCTGTCATAAAAGAAAAAATGACTAAGTGTGAAAAAAGGGCAGACAGACACATACAGAGATCAGTATGTCAGCGCATGTGTTAGAGATCACACCAGAGTATGTGTGCTTAGGTATATACTCTATGGTGTATATACATGCTAGATCCAGACACACAGAGTACGAAACATTAGTACGGAAAAGTTACAGGCAGATTAGTAGACCTGCAGTCAAGGAAATAGAGCATGAAAGCCGACTACAGTTTTGATCAGCGTGAATGATTTTGTAATGTAATGGCTAAGTGCCTTTAGTTATAAGTTTGTATTAATGTAATTAATGTTTTAGTAAACACACTTAGGCTGACTTGTTTGGAAGCATTGTATATTTTGGTTTAAAGGTTGACTAGTGTTATATTTTGGGTCGCACCTATTTAATTGTAAACATATAAGTATGTAATGTAATGTTATGTTACAAGAGTCAATTATTATGCATGAGGAAGATACAGATGAGCAGTATAATAAAGTTAGTAGATGATATAGCTCTTTAAAGGAGTAAGAGCATTCGCACATACAAGGAACTGATCAGACAGCAGTGTCATTACAATAGTTTATTTTTGATATAGTGCATATCAACATTCAGAGGGTTGTAGCCTTCATCTTATTGGGCAGTGAGCCTAGGCAGTGAGCCATATACCTTTAACAGGGTTTTGTAAAAGAATCCTAATAGGGTTAGACCTTTAACCAGGTCATTGTAGTCAAATTGTAAATACTGCTTCTAACAGGGCAAAGGAACTTTAACAGGTTGATTATACCTAGTACAATATTTGATCCACCTAAAAGAGAAATCAAGCAAGTTAACATAACTTGTTATGCATGCAATAAACATGGGCATTTGGCAAGAGATTGTAAAGAGGTAAGACCTTTTAATGGTTATTGTTACTCCTGTAATAAGTTTGGTCATAGGGCTATTCATTGCAGAACAAGTCAAAGAAATCAACCTCAGCAAAATCATAGGAATATAAATCAAAGCAATTAAAGAAATCAACTCTCAAGAAATTTTCAAAACATTACATGTCAGATATGCAACTACAATAGACACACAACAAAGCAGTGTAGCATGATGAGCAAGAACATCAGACCTCCTATCATTTGTCACACATGTGGAAAGGCTGGACATATCTCAAGGTTTTGTAGATACAAAACTCAGAAACAAGAGGATCCTAAAAAGTCACTATTTGAAGAGAAAGGAGAAGTCAAGTTTGTCAAAGAAAATGAAGATTCAAGCAAAATATGGGTTGAAGTTAAGAAGGACAATAATGTTGAA
>MU223590.1:2840666-2876773 GCA_018584345.1 Thuja plicata
GGAAAAGGCAAAAGAGAAACATGTGATGAGGAACCCTTGCTTTGTGGAATCAATAAACATTCTGAATGAATTAGTTCCTGCTGATAAGAAAGTTGCTAAAGTTCAAATAGTTGAACATGTGGATAGCGTACTAACAAACTTCAAAACACATTTCACTAGCTTAGTAGAATTAGCTACTAGGATTGCAGAAGATGAATACAAGAAGGAGAGACTAAATGAATTTGTAAAGAACTTTACCTTAGATCTGAACTCCTTAAAGATTGGGCAATCTATACTTAAAGAGTTGGAAGCAAAAGGCAAGAAGGTTATTGCAAATTGCATGGATAGAGTGAAGCTCACCTCTGAGCACACTAAAAAGATAGTAGAAGTAGAAGAAATGGTGGATAACATAAGGAAATCAGTTGAAAACTACACGCAAGATATGAACATATGCAATAATTTCTATCAAGGTCAGTTGGACAAAATTGAGAAGGCAAAACTGGAAATTAGCAAGATCAGAATAAGACAAACTCAATTGAGGAATGCACTTGCGCCATCTCTAGCAGTTATCAATGAGAACATCAAATAGATTGATGACACCATACAGACATATGATCAAAGTCCTTGCATGGATCTGATGAAAATGGAGAAATTGACATATGCTTTATGCACGCATCTTTAGACAGTTGATGCAATGAAAGTCTTTTGGCAGAAAGAGATTCAATCTCTTCAAGTTGTGTAACCAGAAGTCTACATGGAGTAAGAATGTTGAAGAATTATAATTTTTTCACAACTTTGTCATTAATGTCAAAGGGGGAGTAGTATAGAATGTGTATATGCAGAGAAGTATATATGTATATATCATTAAGTATTATGATATACAGTCATTTTTTTGTATGAAGCCATTTTGAGTAACTTAGCCACATTCCTTTGTTGCCATAAATGACAAAGGGGGAGATTATTGGCAAGTTGACTTCCTGAGGAAGCATGACTCATTTTGTGTTGTCAATCATGGCAGCAAAGTCATACTTAAGTTCTATCATAAAATAAAAAATGACTAAGTGTGAAAATAGGGCAGACAAACACATACAGAGATCAGTACGTCAGCGCACGTGTTAGAGATCACACCAGAGTATGCGTGCTTAGGTATATACTCTATGGTGTATATACATGCTAGATCCAGACACACAAAGTATTGAACATTAGTACGGAAAAGTTACAGATAGATTAGTAGACCTGTAGTCCAGGAAACAAAGCATGGAAGCCGACTACAGTTTTGATCAGCGTGAATGATTTTGTAATGTAAAGGCTAAGCGCCTTTAGTTATAAGTTTGTATTAATGTAATTAATGTTGTAGTAAACACGCTTAGGCTGAATTGTTTGGAAGTCATGTATATTTTGGTTTAAAGGCCGACTAGTGTTATATTTTGCGTCGCGCCTATTTAATTGTAAACATATAAGTATGTAATGTAATGTTATGTTACAAGAGTTGATTATAATGCATGAAGAAGATACAGATGAGCAGTATAATGAATTTAGTAGATGATATATCTCTTTAAAGGAGTAAGAGCATTTGTGCATACAAGGAACTGATCAGACAACAGTGTCATTACAGGAGTTCATTTTTGATATAGTGCATATCAACATTCAGAGGGTTGTAGCCTTCATATTATTGGGCAGTGAGCCTAGGTAGTGAGCCATATACCTTTAATAGGGTTTTTTAAAAGACTCCTAACAGGGTCAGACCTTTAACCAGGTCATTGTACTCAAATTGTAAAGACTGCTTCTAACAAGGCAAAGGAACTTTAACAGGTTCGTTATACCTAGTACAATATTTATGGGTACTAATCCCCACCAGAGTCTTCCTCTGATCAAGGTTCTCCATAATCATATCATGTGTTATGTGTTCTTGTGTTATGTTTCTTTGGATGCACATTTAATATATGTTTAATTGGCTGAAATATAATTAATAGATAAACACTGATTCACCCCCCCCTCTCAGTGTTTCTAACAAAGGTTGTCTTTAATTGCTCACTTTCTTGAACCAACACTTGGTTATAACCAGAAAGACCATCCATCATAGATAGAAAATCACAACCAGTAACCCTTTTTAGCATTGCCTCCATGTTTGGTAAAGAATAATTATCTTTTAATGAAGCCACATTGAGGTTCCTAAAATCAACACATAGCCTGATATCTCCATTTTTCTTTCTGACAGGGACCAAATTAGACACCCAGGAAGAATTCTTGATTGGCTTTATGATCCCAGCTTCTCTGAGTTTTGCCAATTCTTGTTGCATTTTGGGGGCCAGCAAAGGATTCATTGGCCTCTATTTTTGTCTAAAAGGCTTACTATCATCTTTTAATGGGATTTCATGTTGAAAGAGATCTTCCCTATAAGCCTTAAGGTCTTCATAAGACCATGCAAAAATATTCTTGAACCTTTTCAGTAAGCTAATCAAATTTATCGTCACATGGGGAGCTAATTTCTTTCCAATATATACAATCCTGGGATTACACTCCGATCCCAAGTTTACCTCCTCAAATTCATCCAACTTGGCTGTAGACTTTTGACACATATGACTATCATTGTCAGTAAATAATCCCTCCAATTGAGTTATTCCTTTGGGGATTTCATTTTTCTGTAACTGTAGAATTTCATTGCCAAATATAGTCTCTTTCCCATCAATAATATCTATCAAATTATTACAGTCAATGATTTTCCCTTCATAATTATCCACACATTAAATAAAATTGAGAATGTCCTCATCACTTTCAAAAACTTACCAATTATACACATTATTAGGAATGGCAGGCCTGGTTTTAGTTTCCACAATAGATACTCCTGCTAAAGTTAGATCATCATTTTTCAAGGCCACATTTGCCAAAAAATCTACCATGATATTCTTAGATCTTTCAATCCAATTTATGGAAAATGCATCAAAAAATTCAATGCTATCCCATACAACATGTTTATATTGTTTTAGTCTATCATTTTTGGTGGCATATCTTGATCTAATTTGAGAAATCGCTAACTCTAAATCGCCAAAGACTCTTAATAGCTTAATGCCATGTTTGATTGCTATTTCTAATCCCAATAACAAAGCTTCATATTCAGTTGTATTGTTTGTACATTGAAATGTTACCAGAAATGAATATTTGAAAGTAATACCTGGTGAAGAAATAAATAGTACACTCGCTCCTGACCCTTCTCTAGAGCATGCTCCATCAAAATACATTTGCCACAGTCCATTCTATTGTAATTCTAATTCTTCCATTATGGGATCTATGTTTTTCAACTATGGTTGAATTCTTCCCACCTTGAAAATATGTATATCTACATCCACAAAGTAGTTAAGTGTGTTTGGTTTAACCTTCTCAATATAAAAAAGAGATCTAGGATCCCTTAGTAGTTTTGCTTCTTTCCCATTAACAGAAATGGTAGCAAAAGACAAATCCAATTGTACATATCCTCCAATGGTTGCAGCACATTGCCTTGCTAGGAGCATGCCAAAATGGGGTGGTGAATCCACAACCACAACATCTATTTTAAAAGTGACCTCAGGGTATGCAACAAGTTTTATCTCTAATCCTTGCAAAGTTCCTACTACAGGTACTTCCCTATTGTCCATGGCATAACATTTACCACAAGCAGTATCCACCTCTAAACCCAATTCTTTCATAACAGTGTAAGTCATCACATTAGCTGCTGCTCCTGAATCCATCATACAACTTTTTAGTAACATATTGTTTGTGAACAATGTTATATAAAAAGGATCAATCTGATCTGGCTCTTGAACAACTATATTTCCCAGACAGATTGGGATTCCATTTTTTTTCTTGTTCACCTTTCAATTCATCATTCAAAGCAGTACTATCATGTATACCAGACAAATCAGATAGCAATGAGAAGGCCGCTTCTTAGTGTTCTTTAATTTTAAACATCTCAAGTAAAGGGATAGATACTTTCATTTGAGATAAGGCCTACTTCATGTTAAAAGATGGGAAACTTGTCACATTATCAGAGGATATGTTACCTTTACTCTCCTTTAACTGGTTTATTTTTTGTTCATGGGTTGGGGTAACTTTATATTCTTTAACCAGAGTGTCCTTTAGTTCACCTTGTGTAGCTTCTTCATTGATGACTTTTGTAATGATAGGTGAATTAGGTTGTTTCCCACTTTGATCAACTTTTCTATTCCTAAGTTGGTATGAACTTCTTGCTTGTGTCACAACAACAATAGTTAGAAACCTTATCTCTTCATCATTAGGCATCCCAAATTTAAAGTGCTCTAACTTAGTGCTTGTATTATTTACTGTGATTGGCATGTTTTGTTGTGGCTCTTCCTCTAAAATACCATTTTCATCTTCAACAGTAAGTGCACACATGTTTATTGTAGGTTTTTTCTCACTCTGACTTTCTTCTGTTCCAATGTTTTTTGTGTTGCTCCACCATACTCTGAGCTATTGCACATTGATAAGGGCAATGAGGCATATTACAGGCCATGCACCAAGGAGTATTTTCCACATTATGAGCATTGTTGTTTTTAATGGGTCAGGGATGTCTTTGTTCTTAAGATCAGTTTGTTCTTCTGACACAAGTTTTCCATCCTTCCACTGAGTCTTATAAGGAAAATCTTGCAATTTGTAGGGCCTATCTTGCCTTTGGTATTATGGTTTATTGTTTTGAAACCCCTTCTCATTCTTGTCTACCTTAGCAGCAAGATCTTTCACTACACTTACCAATGTTTCCATCTTATCCTCTTCCTTGTGATTTTTATTTGATTGTATTTTTGACTCTTTCCAAAGTCTACTGTCCTCCCATTTACCGAGCTTTTCAGAAGCTCTTCTGTTGCTTTCTATGTTTATGGCCAATTTATACGCATCTCTCATGGTTTGAGGATCTTTATCTCTAAGTAGGTAAGCAGTCTTTCCATCCAAATCATTACAATAAGTGGTGACACATACATTTTCATCCAGTCTCAATACTTGGAACAACTTATACATAGCCTTTTGAAATCTTACATTAAATTCAACAATACCTTCATTAGTAAATTTTTTCAAACTGTTGAATTCATTCAACATAAAACCAGAATTTATCTTGTCACCATACTGTTCTTTGAAACTTCTAACAAATTCATCCCAAGAATAGATACTATGACCAGGAAAACCTTGGTACCAGTCTCTTGCATCCTCAGTTAAGGATTGCACAAATAATTTCATCACAACATCCTCATCTTCAATCTCATAATCATTCATTGTATCCGAAAATACTTTTAGATGTTCTTCACCAATTACAACATTATTCCCACTGAATTTGGGAATCTTATCTCTGACCTCATTAGGAATAGGGTTTGGTTGGCCAGGGATACCATCAAAAAACAATTGCCTATATCTCTCCAAATGAATAGGTCTTCTTTGAAAATTAGTGCCCACATTTTGGCCAACGTTCTGACCAATACCACCAATGTTATGGCTAATGCCTACATTTTGGTGGTTAATATTTCTATTGATTCCTCTCACTCCTGAATGTGATGCAACTCCTTGAGCTGCACCATATGTCTAGGTACTTGTGTTAGCATTATTGGTCTGAAAATTAGAATTAAATAGATGTATAGTTTGATTGGCTGCAGTAGTATCATTAGGATTAGTCATGGGACTCAAAAAGGCAATCCTTCTTTTCATCTCTGCAACAACAGATTCTAGTTCTTCTCTTTCCAACTATTTTGCAATATCATCTTTGGCCTTTCTAGCCCTTTCTAATTCCATATCTAGTGAAAACATATCTTGAGATATACACTGTTCAACCTCAGGTTCAGAGAATTTAATACCTCTGAGCTTTTTTTTCCCTTTTAAACACCTGTTGGTGTGACATTAACTATTGATACATTTGGTGTTGGTATCTGAGACTTAGGGGGTTTTTGACTTTCATAATTGATGACTTGCCTCACCACAGGGCCTATATCTTTGGGATCACTTTTCTTAAGAAGGTGTTCTCTTTCTTGGCATTCTTTTCTCAAGGTATCTACATCCCCAAAAAGTTCTTTATTTAAGCCATGAAATCCCTCATTAGCACCCTGAGCTTCCAATTTTAATTGGGCAACCCATTTTTTCAAATTTTCTCTCTTAGTGATTACATTTATAATTTTCTCATCTCTAGCTTCATCATTTTTCTGCTTCATAAGCAAGAGTTCATCTAATTCCATCTTCAAAATGTCATTATCTCTAGGGACTCCCTCAATATTAGAACTGGAAGAGTCATAGATATTCATCAAGTTATCTCCCTTTTGGTCCTCAACATATTCATAAGGGATACCCTTGAAATATGATGATGTCTCACCCTTCTCTTGATATACGTTCTTTGGCCTAGGGTTGAATATATCATCAAAGTAACTAGTACTGTCAGACTTAGGATTCAGGGGTTCATTTATTTCTTTCTCAGGAATAGTACCTAAGGACTGACCAGGGCCTACAGATCTAGGCTTCCAAGAAGTATTGTTATAAGATTCTCCTTTCCTAGAATGGTTTCTTCTAGAATGTTTAGAAACATCACTCTCTGATGTTGCCTGAGAGTGATTCTTTGTGTTTGCCTTTGTATTCCTCATTTTGTCCAAAATGAAATTTCACACACTTGATCTGCTAGTGTTCCCCTTAGAAGCACTATAACCAATAACTTGGAGTCGCCACCCAAAAACTTTCGGAATAAAATAATGAAAGTTCACCCTGACAATGATATTTGAGGATATAATTTAATAAAGTGTAATACACAACTTGTTATTTTCAACAAAATTGGACTTCAAGGAATCTATATTATGAAATATTATCTTTAGACTAACCTTTCACGCATTCCTTGATAAAGTCCCCAGTAGAGTCGCCATTTTCTGTTAGTTCCTTTTCTTGCTGATATAAAAATACTCTCAGAGAGCTTGCTCTATTTATCCCATACACTGACCGTGCAAGATATAGAATGACAGAAACAAGGTTTTTAAACCTCCTACACTTTGAGCTCCATAAACTCGGGCGAGATTACCCTTCTAACTTAGAGCAATCAAATCACTAAATTATTCCAGTAGAGTATGAATGGAATTACAGGAGTTGATCACTGTAACATTTATTAGAATAGACCAAACCATGAGTAAAGATAAATTTTAATAGTTATAGTCACCTAATTCAATGGAGGATAGACAAGTGCTTAATCCTAGGGCATGGAGTCACTGCAGCATAGCTTTAACCTTCTTACTCATGAATAGAGATTTAAAACAACTATAGAATCTGACATAAACATAGACATAGCTTATATGTCTATCCTCACACATATAACAAATTAATTCATCAAATTCATTATAAAAATTGAATCCCACTAAAAATACTCCTAAGGCAACTTTAATCTTTCCTTGAAAGTACCCTAAAATGATTTAAAAACCTGCCTAGCAGATGCATAAATTGAATATTCCTTAAACATTCAATTTACATAAAATTCAGAAAACCATAATGAAGACAAAACGCTCATCATATGTTTCAAAAACTATTGATGGATCTTATTTATATTCATGATCAAAATTGCTATTACATTCAACAGTATTTAAAAACCCAAAAACACCTATAAGTCTTGAACCAAAGTTTTTGTATTAAATTAATACCTCCCAATGAAAAATGGCTATCCCTTGCCCAGTAGTCTTGGAATCCTTTTATAACTAAGGATGCAGCAAGCTACAGACTCACTGGGAAAGATTTACAAAATCTTTTTTAACAACAAATTTTCAGTTAACAAAAAACTGCAACCGAACACAGGTGGAAAAAATTGGCGAATTCTGAATAAGGTTTGTTGATGCAGTTTGGCAGTATCCTCTTCATCCTTTTAGCTTCACTTCCCACCTATTTACCTCTTTGGCGGTGGGCCAATCAAATTTTTTTACCTATTCCAATTTGGCAACAGCCTCTGTCCACCTGGCGTCAATGGTTGATCTGGCCTCTGAAACAAATTTTGCCATATCTCTCTCAACCTTGAAGAGGTTGTCAATTAGTTCATTGCAGTAATGAGCATTTAAATCTTTTTCTTGGAGCTACTACATCTCCTAATATGTGAATATCCCATCAAATCCATTTGTCCAATCGGATTGTGGCTTCAAAATGCTAGCTTCATCATATATTTTTGGGATCAAGGGAGGGCACTGGTCACCAAATAGTTGCAACTTACCACTTATCAAGTTAGCTTTTCCATTACAGAAACCATATGTATTATTTACCTCATTGATAATTTCAATGGTGTCTGTGATTTTGTTAGGAAAATCTTCACTGTATAACATGGTTGTTTTTAGTTTATCCACTGGCCTATCCCTTCCTGACCAAGTCTTGAATGTGGGCTCTAAGAATGTCATGGCTTCAACAACTACCTGTGATGCTTCTTGCAATGAGCCATATAGTGTATACACTATGTCAGTCTTCTGCTTCAAAACATCAATTTGATGTTAAAGTATTGGCAATATGATAGACATGACATTTATGATTTGTCCCTGTGACAGTTCCTTGGACTGGCCTTTTGCCATTGCTGAATCTTCTTTTTTGTTTGTGGCAGCATCTGTTTCAATCTTTGACACTTTTTGAGGAATTGGAGTCTTTTCTCTTTTAATCTCCACTAATTCCTCTTTCAACTTAGCAATATCCTCTTCCAATGTGTGGTTGAGAACCACAACCTCTTCATGCTCTTTTGCTAAGGCCATCATCTGACCAAAATTTGTTTCGTATCTCTTTGATAAATCATCAACCTTCGCCAGGTTCATGAATGATACCTGAGTCATCAATTGAGCTATTTCAGTATCTGTAGTGTTCTATAGATTCCAAATCATTTTTTCTGCCTTCTTTTCCTCTCTGATAGTCATGACCAGAGGCTTTTGTGTAGCAAGGGCCAATGACCATATAGAAAGAGTCTTGGATTTAGGATCAAAACCTGATCCTTTCAAAACTTCATCCATCTCAAACTCTGTTTTCAACAGGGGATCTTCTTGCCTCCTGATTTGGTCAGTGACAAATGTGGACTGTAAGTCCCAACCAGGCATCAACATTACTCCACTATTTTGTACCAACAATCTGGCTTGCTCCACAGTGATTAGTTCACTCTCAAGATCATAATCCTTGAGTGTTTTTACAATCTCTTCATTTTTATCTGCATTTTCTTCACCTGTTGTTAATCATTGCCTCAAGTCCTTTTGTTTCAGCTTGATCAAAAAATTCTTGAACTCTTCAGACTTTATGAATTCATCATCTTTCATGAATTCATTAGCTATCATGACTCTCTCGTCATCCTTTTCAAACAAAACCATTTTGTTATCCCCTTGGCCTTTAGCTTGAGGCTCTTTTTGCAATTGTCTTTTTATCCTTCTAAAATACTTGCCATGTTCAGTAATCATAGCCTTGGCCATACTTTTCATGTCCTGCATCATTTTGCGTTCTTTCTTCTCCTTTTTGCTTGGTGGTTCTCTAGCAAAGGTAGCTTCCTCTCTGACCTCTTCTTCTTCTTGATGATCTTCCTCTTGTTGTTCTTGATGTTCTGGGTCATGCAATGCAACAAGAATTGGGGACCCTTGAGACTGTGCATCCTCAGCACTAAACTGTGGTACCTCTGCCATTAGAGTGTTATGGGATTTAAGCATTTCCTCTATCCTTTGTATGTATGGGAGATCAGGGAAAAAACCAAAGAAAGTAGTGTCTAACTCTTTCCATTCAGCTTCTTCCCTAAGGAGATCATTCCATTTCCTTCTCCTCTCCTGGACTTCATGCTTATTTAATTTATTCCTCATGACATCTTCATCATCCAGTGGCTCATGATCTCTAATCTTTTGCCAAGGAGTAATTCTTTTCAAGTCTATTTGTATAAACTTTTCTGGATCACAGAACTTGGCAACCGATGTAGACATTCTATATTGTTTCAAGAAGTCATTAATTAGGTCAAAAACTCTTTTCCCAATGAAGAAATCACAACCTACCCATAATCTAGGGATGAAAGTACCCTTCCTATGTCCCTCTAAAAATTCTTTATCAAACCAAGTGATCTGCCAAATAAATTCCAACAATGCAATCCTAGGAGGAACAAATTTTGGGAGGATGTGAGGTGGTTGTGTACATCCATACACCCTAATGATAGTAATGTAATCAAAGAAGAAAAAGTCACCCGAATTGTGAGTGATAGGCCAGTTTGGAACAAATTCCCAAGGTCTCAAAACTTTTCTAACCTCAAATGGAAGTCTATGCCTATTTTTTCCCAATAGATCAAAAATGTGGATCCACAATCCAATTACAAAAGCATACAAAAGATGAGTTGATAGATGAACTATCCCATACCTGGGTCCATCTTTGGATTGGTGCATCAACACCATACTCTAAAACAAATAATTAAAGCTCCTTATCCATAGATGCCCTGTTATAATATAGAATCATATACATCAAATGAGAATAATGCTTGAAAGTAGGTACTGGGGCATTTGACTATATCTCCACTAGTGCAGCATGAATAGCATCAAATATGTATCCCACATAGTCATAATCAGTGTTGACCTCTAGGTGCTAAATGTTCATAGCCGTCATGAGTACATCTTGAGGCACTGTAGAATCTCCATCAAAACCTAATAGTCTTCTCAAACCATACACTGTGCACTTTATGTAATGGTGAAATAGGGATAGGTAAAAAGGCGGTTTGAGATTGTCTGGGATTTTCACCAAGTGCCTATCTACCCTAGGTATGAATTTGGGCATTTCATATTTCTTAATCAAATGTTCTCTCTTGACATAATTGGCCTTAATCTTCTTTAAATCAATATATGTGCACAATGCACCAGTGATCCCGAAAACTTCTGCCACTGACCTCCTATCTATGGAAACTAAGGTCTCTTTATTTTTCTTCCTAATTACCCTAGCTACTAGGCAATAGTTCTTAGCAAGTTCCCTAATAAGACCTATGTCAACATAAACATCAGGCACAATTAATTTTTCCATATTCAAATCCCAGGGATTGCAAATGGGGACTGCTTTAATCCTATTATTCCAAAAATAATGGAACAAGGTATTACCAGAGTAATTTGGGGTGATCGGGTTTCTGCATTGGCACCATCTATCTTTCCATTCATCCCAATTTGTACTATTTGTATTCAAAGTCCCGGGCAAAAACTTAGCAAATTCTTCCACATACTTTTTTGGTGTGACCTCCTTCTTCTCAGACCCATGCAAAGCAGCGGGAATAATAGCTTGACTCATCCTTCCTCTTCAAATTACTATCTCAGACAAACTATTTCAGACAAACAAGCTCTATCGCTCTTTACAGAAAATCTTAGGGTGCAGAAATGAGAGCTGTACAAAATCAAGCTCAATCATTCAAACTTATAGTCATCAAATCGACATCTTGTCCAATTGAATGCCAAATTCTCGCACTTGCAGAATCATGCAATCATCTCTCTGTAACTAATGCTACAATTAATTCAAACTGTATGATCCCTGCTGGAAAAAGTACACACCTTTTTTCTTTTTTTTGCCTTTGTAAGCCTAAAATGAGCCACATGTCAATCTTTTTCCAACTCGTTGTACCTTGCTTACATTCAAATTTGTCCTTGTGAGTGAGCGACAAGACCTTTCCTTCTTTCAGTCGCACACTTGCACTCTATCTTTGTTTTGGATTGTATGCTCCGCGATTGGGCGATGACCTAACTGACAGCTTCATTATTTCATAATCACGCACTCGCTATCCCTCAATGATTTATGTTTATACTTGAGTGAGTAAGCGACATCACTTTTCTTTTCATCAATCGTGGACTCACCACTCAAAACTTTACTTTCATTGGGATTCTTTGAGTGAGCGACATGATATTTATTACTCAGTCACCTCTTAGTCACGCACTCGCTGACCTCCACTTATCATGTGTTTCTCTTGAGCGAGTGAGCGTGTTTTCAAAATGATCACACATTACTTTCTGGTCGCCCAGTCACCATGGATTTCTAATTTGTCTTTATACCTCAGCGAGTGAGTGACGACTACTTTCTTTATGCATTTTAATTTAATCGCTCACTCGCACTGCAAGATTTTCCAGCTCATAAGCATTAGTGAGTGAGCGATAACCCTTTTTTCCTTTTGTCGCATACTCACTGCTGAGATTTCCTTATAAATGAATCCTTTCACGACTGAGCAAATGCCTTCATCATGTATTAATCACTCACTCACTGATCTTTCTTGACTAATTTTCCTTGATGAGTGACTGAGCGACAACTTTCCATTTTTCTTCATCGTGCACCCGCGAGCATCTTTTCACTTGAATTTATACTTGAGCGAGTTAGTGATAGATTATCCTTTCTTTCATCGTGCACTCGTGAGCTTAAAATTGGAGACCACACATCATTGGCGAGTGAGCAGGAACAAAACTTGAACATTTAGTCGCGCACTTTATAATACTGCATATTTACTGTGCGACTGAGTGACAAGGACCATTTGAAAATGAATGCATAATACATCACGTACTCACACTACACAAAATACAACAATTAAAACTTGCGCGAGTGAGCACTTTTTAAAATATGACTTCATCGTGCACTCGTGGTTTCAAAAGATACACATAATAAGTAAGCCCGAGTGTGCGACCAACCCTAACTTATAGAACTTGCTCAATCGCAGACTAAAAAGTATAAGACCAAAAACCACCGTGATTGTGCGATACTTAAAAATTCAACTCATCACTAGCTCGCTAAGACTTGTAACAAGTGACTTGATCCCTTGTGAGTGAGCGACCAACAAGACAAAACCAACTCGCTCAATCATAGATTGATAAATTGACTTAAAAAATGCATCGCGACTGCGCGATTAAGGCTTAGAACATGTCAATTTGAACTTTTTACCACAAAATTAACTTTGTGACATGCGACCACATGGATTTTGAATCAAAAGATGCGGGAAAATTTTCCAAAGCATGGGAATTTGATAAATTTGATGTGCAGTGCTAGCACGACTGATGCTGAGAAGGATGGGGAAATCCCTTAGAATACAAGTGATATTGATAATGGTAGAGAGGAAGCCCCGGGTATCTCAAAAGAGGATGCCAACATGGTGGAGAAAACTGAGGCTTTCGGGGAGAAGGAAAAGGAACAGGAAAGAGAGAAAGAGCCCGATGACAATGTTGATCCCGGGAATGCACCGCCAGATTCTGAAGGCAATCCCAATGTCCAGGTCCTAGTAGTGAAGTCACCTCGACTGCTCCAATGGCTAGTGGAATCAAGGAAGAGAAAGGCCCTGGTGGTAGCAACAGGCATTCCACTCTCCTTGGCTGAGATGATGGCCTAAAATGCGAAAGCCAAAAATCCTAGGAAGGCTCAGACAGTCCATACCCTCTGGACCAGCCCGATAGGAAGTACAGTTGTGGCAATCGCAACACCACCCCAAGATGTAGATGCGGCGGTTGTAAGGCCCAAAGATTATACCATTACAGAGGTAGCATTGGGAAGAAGAGATAAGTAGGGTGAGTTGGACCTATTAAAGGAGGCCACCAAAGTTATAGAGGCCCGATATAATAAATAGAGCCAGATGTTGAAGGAGGAAAAGGAGACTAATGCAAATCTCCTCGCACCTCTGGCAGAACCTACACAACCCCTGGCCAAGGTCCGCCCGAAAACTTCTACCTTTAGATTATCGCTTGCATAGGGTGATATGGATTCTTTAAGGGCCTTGAAGAAGAAGGCCCAGGCTGTGGATGAGTGGGCCACCGAGCAGATAGCTGTTGTAAGGAAATTTTTAGTGGTGTCACTCCCGGATCTATATAAGATCAATATTCTCCTTAGTCAGGCACATGCCTCTGCTGTTGTGTAGGAATAGGACTCTGAGAAGTACAAAAAATGGAAGGTCAGGTTGGAGGAAGTTTTCAATGCCGGAGAAGAAACCGTCACAGAGGTGGGAATTTTGGGAGATGAATCATATGATTCTCTTCAGGCCAAGTACTCCAAACTTGGCCTCAAAATTGAGGTATGCAAGGAACTGGTTAAGGCCCTAAAAGAGAAGGTGACCATGACCCGATATCCTTTGGGCCGATTTTAGGCATTTATGGTGGGGCTGTTGCAAGTCAACCCCTTCACCACCGAGACATGCACCCTGGAGGACTATGTCCTCAGCAAATATGACAAACGGATGGAGTCCCTATATCAGTCTGCTAGAGACTTTGACAGGGGAAGGTTATCAAGGTTATCCAAGATGATGATCCAGGCACATGATGCCATGAAAATGGTAAGTGAATTCTGGGATGGGGCCGGAGAAGTCGAAGAGAAACTAGAGGTTGCCGCGGCCGATGGGACAGTATCAAGGACATAGATGAAGAAGGCATAAGCAAAGTTTTGGAAGCATTTAAAAATAGTAAGGAGCAATAAGATTCTCCAGAGTCCAGAGAATTCCATCAGTTGTGCATATTTTTTATTCATTATTCTTTGAATGTAACCTCCCAGATCCCGGAGTTCTAGATCTATAGTTTTGCATTCTTTTGATGACCCGCGTCCAGGTTCTCAGGAGTTGACCGGTCATTGTTAGACAATTAATAAGGATGTCAAAAAGTAGGTAACTCTAGTAGGACATGTCGGCTTGAAGGGTGATTCTGATAGGTGGTCTTCCCAAGTCGCCGCTCCAACATACCACCTGTCGCAACAGAGATAGTGAGCTAGTTTTTCTTTAATGAGGCATGTAGCCTTGATCCCCAGGGGTTCAAATTCTTCTATTCTCTCGCTGGCTCTCTTCTTGAGGCTGATTCTTCCATACTTCCATTCTTGTCTCATTCTTTTGACATGTTGGACCTCTACTCTTCTCGAGGTTGTTGTAGCGTGGTGCAGGTAGTACCAGCCACCAGAAATTATATTTTATTGAATAAGTGTAAAGTTAAGTTAGGTTAATTTTAGGGAAAACATGTGTATAAATAACAAGTTTGACCTCATTCCAAGGGTCGGCAAAATTGATGATTTTGCAGTCCATAGATATAGCACTTTCAACATTTTCATTTCATAGTTGCAGAGCTCAATGCTCCTTTTCTCAGTAGATAGATGCTCCCCTGGAGCCATTGTTGATGTACTCACCAGTGATGCTGGAAAACTATTAATGAAGAAGGAAGGACTCTCACAATGTTGTTATTGGTCTCTTGATCTTTGAGTTAATACTCTTTTGTGTTGTATGTTTCTTATGTCCCTTGCTCTGATATTTTAAGTAGATTAATGACCTCCTTTTCCCTCGCTGTTGGATATGTATGAACTGCTGGTTTTGTATGTGTTCAGTATTTAGTGTAGCATGTTAGAGCATGGTTTGATATTTTAAATGTATTTGCACAACTATAGATAGATGGAATACTTCTAACCCTGGCCTATCTTTTGAAGTTTATTTGGTTAAAATACTGAATGCTTGCAGGGAACCCCACTTACTTAAATCCTCGGAGAAGACGAGCAAATAAAAAATAGCTATCCCCCCGAACAAAATAGTCACAATGCCCAACTTAGCTCCCGCACTGTTGAGACCCGACTCTCAGGTGCTTGAAGGCCTGGAGAATCTCATTTCTCTAAAGAACCTTTATAGGCAAAGTTGGCCGGTACCCCGGTACCCGGTGACAACTTACATATGTTGGCAGACCCGGTCACAAACCCCTCTCAACAGAAACTGGCGCTAGAAGGAGGGCATGAGCTCGTCCCCTTTTGAGGATTTAGATTTTATGCTGCCTGAGGGTTCCCCAAGCCATAGTTTTAGGAAGCAGACCTTTAGTGGGGTTGGATCATTTTCACAAGCCCAATTCAAAAGAATCCTTAGATCAGCCCCCAATCCCGGAAGGTTTGTTGAACTTGAGGCTCCCGCTCGAAAGAAATAGACCCTAAAAGCCAAGCCAGCCGGCATTGTTTGGGGATCTACTACATCTCAGAATACCCAAGTCTCCTAGAAAAACCTAGGGATTAACACTCAGCCTAGCCAAAATCTAACACCCCCAATGGCTGCGTACTTTGGTAACATCGGGTCCCCGATGGGAACGTTTCTAGGTGCAACCAACAATCTTCCTACACACCCCAAAAATATTTGTCCCCGATATGAGCACTTAGGCTCACAAACCATAGAAGAGCATCTATAGGCATACAAAGATGCCATGAACTGACACCGAATCCAACATCAAGACGTTGTGACCTGGATGTTCCCTTTGTCCCTGGGACAAAACAAGCTGAACTGGTAACTTAACCTACCCGCCAACTCCATCAACAATTGGAAAGATATGGAAGATGCCTTTCTGGTATCCTTTCACATACACGTGGCCCCAACATGGTCCCACATCCAATTCATCTCCATTAGGAAGGAACTGAATGAGCCCCTTGCAGCATTCAACCATCAGTTCCAACGCGCCTTGAAGCGGTGCAGGAGTCCTTTCATCCCATCCCCCGAAGTGACTATCTAGACATACCTAAATGTAATGGACCCTTTAATTTCCACTCTCCTATGGAGAACTACCACCCCCACTAGCCAGGATACTCTAGCGAATGTTTACAACCTAGCCTTGGATTTGTCCTGCAGTCTGAACAAATCTCCGGGCGGGATTGGGCAGAGCATGCCTTTCAACATGATACCTGGTGGAACTTCTTACGCCAGGGGATACAACCCCAATTAGGCAATGGGTGCCCCTGTGATGGCCATGAATCTCCCACCACTGCCGATAGACCAACAGGCTTGGTACATATATCCATCGCAAGCCCAAGCAATACCAGGTCTGGAATTCATTCCCTGGAACTAGCCACATCAAACGTAACAACCACAAACACAACCCACCAGAGTGCCTTTCTTCTAGTCATCCGCAGCTGGAGGACTATCTCCCTTGACTCTGGTACCCACTGCTACCTTCCCCGGGAACCTACCGCAACAACTGTCACATTGTGACTCAAATACCCAACTGTCCATCGAGGTTGAATCCCTCCGGTGACTATTGTCCTCACTAACTGTGGACATGGGGCAGCTAAAGGTGGGGTCTCTTACACCCCACAACACCAATTCCCAGAGAGGAAATGTTTTCTCCAGCCAATGAAATACCAATGTCGGAGGAAGAAATTACAACAACAGGCCTCGACCCAACAAACAAAAATGGAACAATAATGCTAACATCGGAGGTCCTCCTCCAAACCAAAACACCAATCAGGGTGGTGTTGGACCTTCTCATTTCACACAAGTCATAGAACTCTAGCCCTTGACCAACTGGTGCAGATTGCATGACACTCGCTCTCATTCTAAGGTGAACTGTGCCACCCTGGAGAAGGTTATCATGATCTCCCAGATGGATAGATAACAAACTGTTGATCCTACTCCCTCGCAACTAGCCATACAAGAGCCCACTCATGGTTCCTTCACCTGTGAGACCGTCTTCTTTGGAGTAGAAAAGGAAGATGAAGAAGAACCCAAACTACAGGTGTTCTTTGATGAATCTATTTCAGTCTTTGAGGCCAATGCCTTCACCAACCCACAAACTTCCTACAACACCCGGAGTCAGGCTAGTAAGGGACCAGTTTACATGCCCACACCTCCCAAAGACACCCCTCCCTAGGATAACACAAATGATCACCCCTTTCCTCCTAAAGGATCTAGCTCTAACCAAGCTAAGGACCTGGCCAAGGAAGCCAACAATTCCCCGGGGGGAGGTTTGACATCACAAAGGCATTAGAATGAACTACCACCTCCATGACCTTGATGGAGGTTTTGCTGAACTATCCCGAGCAGAGGAAGTCTCTTCTGAAACTCTTGGGAAACCCAAAAATTGTCAGTCACCCACCCAAGACTATCACTTTTGATGACACCAATGCGGCTGTCTTCCTGGGTAACACTGAGGATCCTCCCTTCTTAGTAGGTTTGAACATATAAGGGAAGAACCTTTACAATTGCTTGGTAGATTTCGGTGCTTCGGGCAATGTCATGCCCTTATCAATATGCCAGAAGCTCAGATTTCATCCTACTCCATCTAATGGCGCAGTAGTCCAACTGAACAAAATTGCTATAAAAATGGTAGGTGAGCTGAAGAACGTCTAGATTCAGCTCATCCAAGACCCCAGGATAGCAAGCGTAATTGACATCCAAGTGGTGGATGTCCCAGAGACTTATGGAATGTTTCTAAGTCACAATTGGTCTAAGTCCCTTAACGGGTATTTCTCCATTGATTTTTCCCACTTATGGCTCCCCTGGGAGGGAGAATCTAACCAGATTCAGGTAGAAAGTGAGCCCCAAATGAAACAGGCCCTCACCAAAGCTGGGAGGGTGAATGGAGTCCTCTTCTCTGAGACTTCCCCTGGGGTGTACTACCCCCTATAAATCTTGACCTTTGATTTCACCCCCAGGGAAGATCCCATTATTTCTCAGAGAACACAGGACCTGGATGAAAGACTAAGGGGTGAGGTTAACTCACAAGGTACTGCAGCAACCCCTGCTACACTCTTATCCAACACCTAGTGCCGGGTGCACTATCAAAAACATTCAGAACTAGAGTGTGAGCCATGTTTTTCCGTTGCTACCTGACACATCAATGGCCTCCGGGAGAAGAAACATGAAGCGGATATGCCTGGACCCAGCAAGCATTCCGGCGGTATCCCCATGATTCTGACAGTCCAAGAATCCAAGCCACAGGCTTCACTGGAGGAAAACCTCACCAGAGTGCTATCAGAGCTAGAGGAAACTCCTCCCAACCTTCCCAAAAATAATCCAAAGGCCACTTCGCCCCCCCAGTACCAGACAATGAACAATGACTTGTGGACCCTTAAGTTTCACAGGTCCCGGTCCAAACAAGGCTTTGGGGCCGAAGCGGAATTGATCAACCCGCGAGGGAAATCCTTCCTTGCATCTTATAGGCTATATTTCAACCTCATGAATAATGTCATGGAGTGCAAGGCCTTGGTCCTTGGAATTTTATTTTCACTAATAAAGGGAATAAATCACCTCCGGGCATTGGGTGATTCAGAGTTGATCGTAAAGCAGGTCCAGAGCCAATACACTTGTCATGATAAAACCCTGGCCGCATATCGCAACCGGGCATGGAGCCTCATCAAGGATTTTGATGCCTTTGACATTGAACTCATTCCCCAGAAAAGAAAGTATGTTTCAGATTCTCTTGTTGTATCTGCACACACTCTTGAGCCAATGGCTAGCTCCCAGCTCTGAAAATTCTCCGTTGAGATGATCCCCACCTGGTCCATCCCAGACAATGTCACCCACTTTCCAATTTTTGAAGATGATCAACACATCCTGGCCTTCATTGCCAACATTAGTGTTTTTGAGGACCAGGTAGTGGAAGAAAGAGATCACGATGATACTAGACAAGGTGAAGAAGATGACAGGATCATAGATTTACCAACCAACACCATCCCAAAAGGGATGGTAGCGCTAGAACGAATCTTTGACTCGGACCCTCGGGGCCGGGAAAAGATGTCATCCTCCTCTAAGGGAGGAAAATTTGAGAAAGTGAACATTGGCCAAGCCGGTGAAGAAAAATTGGTACACATTGGAACCTCCTGCTCCCCTGAGGAGAAGGAGAAGATTCTCGCGGTTCTCTGATAATACATTGATGTAATTACATGGGGGTATGAGGATCTGAAGACATATGACACATCCATCATGACCCAGACCATCCGCCTCAAACCTGATGCTAAGCCCTTCTGGAAAAAGAAAAGACCCATCAACCCACTGATCAAGCCTCTGATTCATCAAGGAGGTAAAAAAGCTACTGTCAGCCCGGATCATCTTTCCAATCCGGTACACTACATGGGTTGCCAACCTCATCCCTGTGAGGAAGAAAAATAGTGAGATCCGCCTTTGCATGGATTTTTGAAATTTAAACAAGGCATATAAGTAGGATAATAACCCTCTCCCCTCGTTGGATGAGGTATTGTAAATTGTGAATGGATCACAAATGATGTCCTTCCTGGATGGATACTCTGAGTATAACTAGGTCATGGTTAAGTATGAAGATAGAGACAAAACAAAGTTCACCACCAAGTGGGGAACATTTGCATGCTGGAGGATGCCCTTTGGCTTGATCAACGCATGGGCAACATTTCAAAAGGCTATGGACATTGCGTTCGAAGGCCTAGTGAACTGGTGCATAATCATCTACATGGATGATTTAACCATCTTTTCCCAGGATAGGCGTAATCATCGCGCCCACCTGGCCCAGATTTGTGAGAGATGTCGCCGGTACAGAATATCCCTCAACCCTAATAAATGTATATTCAAGGTCACTGAAGGGAAGCTTCTCGGGCATATTGTCTCTGAGAAGGGTATATCCATCAACCCTGAGAGAGTTGAAGCACTGCTAAATCTACAGATGCCCCACAACAAGAAGGAAATGAGATCTTTCTTCGGGAAGATAAATTTTGTCCGATGGTTCATCACTAGATTCGCCGAGATAGTGAAGCCACTCAATGAAATGATGAAGAAAGATACAAAGATTGAGTGGAGTCCTGAGGAAAAGTGGGCATTCGCCCATATCAAACAAATGATTATGGAGGCACCAGTCTTGGCTAGTCCAAACTATTCCCTCCCTTTTCATATATATTCCTTTGCTTCACTACATTCTGTCGTGACTATTTTAACCTAGAAGGTCGAGGGGGAAGAATGACCAATAGCTTTCATGAGCTCCCCCTTTAAGAGCGCCAAAGTCTGGTATTCACCTTTGGAAAAGTAGGCCTTTTCTCTCATCCGCACTGTGAAGAAATTCTAGTATTATATTCTCTGGAGCAAAGTGCACGCTATCATCCTGGATCAGGCTGTTTAGTCTCTGCTCTTGTAGAGTGAATTGGGTGAAAGACGGGGGAAATGGATGGCCATCCTCCAAGAGTATGATTTGGAAATGCAACCCATGAAAATAGTTTGAGGCCAGGGACTATGTAGAGCGATGGCAGAAGAGACTCCCAACATCGAATGCCAGACATACACAGTGGAGTCCATCACTCAAGACCCGTGGTATACCGACTTGGTATACTTATTGTTGAACAACAGATGCTTGGAGGGGCTACCCCCAAATAAACATCATGCCTTGCGGTTGAAAAGAACACACTTCATGATAAAAAATGGAACGCTTCTTCGCAGGAATTATGAAGGGGTATACCTCTGGTGCATAGATAGGAACCAAGCTACGAGAATGATTGAAGAATTTCATAGGAATTTTAGAATCGTGGATGTCTCAGCTGACGCCACTACCCATTAGATCTTTTGGGGTGGGTACTATTGGCCCTATATCTTCAAAGATGTCTACACTCACGTTAGGAGATGCCATACTTGCCAAACAGTGGCACATCATGAGCGGAACCTGACCATGCCTTTGTAGCCGGTCTTCAAAGCTAGATCCTTCACCCAATGGGAATTTGACTTTATTAAGGAAATCAACCCTAACTCATCTGCCAACCATTGGTACATTTTGACTGCTACTGATTATTGCACCCGGTGGTCTGAAGTGATTCCTTGTGAAAACAACATGGCAGATGTAATTATAAAATTTCTGGAAGAAAACATCGTCACAAGATTTGGAATGCCCTTTGCTATAGTATGTGACAATGGTCTGACATTTTCTTCAGTGCAATTACTTGAATGGACCTATGACAGAAAGATCACCTTGAAGTTCTCTAGCAACTATTACCCCCAGGGAAATGGTGTTGCTGAATCAACCAACAAAATTTTACTTGAGGTGATCAAACATTTGTTAGAACAGAATCCCCGGGATTGTCACCAAAAGCTTAAGTTCGCTCTTTGGTAAGATTGCATCCAAATAAAGATAGCCCTTGGGACATGCCCATTCCATCTGGTTTATGGCCAGAATCCAGTATTCCCCATCAACTTACAGATCTCGGTTTTATAGTTCATGTAGGAATTCAGCAACTGGGACAACAACGTGGAAGTTTGACTTTTGAACTTGGTACGGATGGAGGAACAAAGAGACACAGACCTTGAACATTTTGCACATCACCAAGCAGTAGTAAAATGATGGTTTGATAGAAGAGCCCAGTATAAGGCCTTTCAAATTTTGGACTTGGTTGTCTTGTGGGACAAAGCCCAGAAAAAGAAGGGAAAGCACACTAAGTTTCAACGGCTCTGGCTTGGACCATATCTAATATCTGAGATCAGTAGGGAAAATACTTATCACCTCAACACCATGACCAAAGAATTTTTCCCATTTCCTATCAATGGGTAGTTTCTCAAGCATTACTTCAAATAAGGTAGGTGGTGAGTTTGTCCGAAGTTGTAATATATGTATATTTATTGCTTGTAAATATCTTTCCTGGTGCTTCGTTTGGAATACCTTGTAAATAGTTTGTCATTCGTATTTCGGGACTGCCTTTCCTCTTTGCATTTTCATTTTTCTTTTGGTTGTTTCATTTTATTTTGTTTCCTAGGTTTCCAATGTGTTTCCTTTGTTTCATAGACCGGTATGCTTTGCATAACATCTAGTATTTGGAATGGTACCTTGTGCATTTCTAGTGAATTTGGAATCTATTGTTGGCACGGTGGAATTTGTCAGCACTCTGGAGTTATTTTGTAAGTATGGTAAAAGGTTATGGGTAATCTTCATCAGATTCACATCTTGACAGTCCGAACACTAGTTAATAGAAAATCTAAGAAGCAAGTAATCGGACATCTTGAGGGAAGATCATTCGCACTGATTGATTGACCAAGTCTGAAAATCATTTAAAATATCTCAAGTCTGGAACTTTCTCTCCTATTTGGTAATTTAAAGGTGGGTGGCAAGGTGAAAGAAGTACCGTTGTTAAAATTAGCTAAGCTTAAGGTTCACGGTGAAAGAAGTACCACCTTCCCATCCTAAAAAGAAAAGAGAAAAGAAAGAACTAAAGAATGGAGAATTATAGTATCCAGAGGAAACATGCACAATGTGACGACTTTGGTTTGGTTTGCTTAGTGCCTCCTCTCTACTTCTCCCAAAGGTCATCAGCTTGGTTTTCTTCCAAAGCACACACTTCACAACTAAAGAAAGACTGAAAGATTGAATCATTGATGGACTAGATTTTCTCAAACACCTCGCACTGTGCAAGTAGAATGCTCTGGATAAGGATTTGTTCTAGTTTTTCTAACCAGAGATTCTAAATTTCTCAAATGCGCTAAGGCATTCATCCCAGATAGTCACCATTTTTTATGCCCCGCATACCCATCCCCACATTTTGTAGAAAAAATGTTGGGTCCCCCTTTTTGCTTTTGCCCTTTCCCTTGTTTTCTTTATTTTCCCTCCGAACTTTGCTTTCGCAAGTTTGTATTTCTTTCATTCTATCTTCGCGTGTCTTTGGGACCCGGTCCTGGAGTTTGTTTGTGATTTGAGAGACAGATTCTAGACTCTAGGATTCTCTGCCATCATGTCTTCTTTTGCAAGGAGGTATGGTTGCGTGGAATCCCCGGGCCCGGAGTCCAGAGGTTTTCTCATTTTGGAGTTTGCAGAAAGGATGCAACCTATTTTTACCCTAAGGGTATAAATAGAAGTTACCTGTCATTTTCACATTTACCACGATTAAAACACTTAGAGAATTCAGAGTGATTTTAAGGTGATTAAGGCGATTAAATGACGTTTTGCTCCTATGCTTAGTGGTTAATTGAATAGTGATTCACAGTGCTTGCTCGTGGTTTCTTGAAAGTGAATTTGTTGCAGAGCACCTCCTATGCTCCTCTTCTCTGCATTCTTCATGTTTTTAGGTAGGCTTTCAGCTTTTCCTTCTCTAGTTTTCTAATTTCTAGTTCTCATTTGTTTCCTTTTGTTTGTTTTCGTCTCACTGTCATTTTCATCTCTAGTTTCATTTTTTGTTGCCTCCCATTGGTGGGTTGGCTCTACCAGAGGGTTGTCCACCCTCTGTGTAGTTGTAATTTAGTGTATAAAGTTGTACATTGTCGTAGAGTAACTATTAGAGGCCTCTGTATATTTTGTATATCGTGTGAGTTTGTGTAAATAGTGTATATATGTCATTTGTCTTGCAGTCGACCTTTGAGTTGTGCTTCGACCCTCGTTGTGCTCTGACTCTTTGTAGATTAGATGTATATTTCATGTATATCCCTCCAACCTGTCAAACTCATCACGCTCCATCACGTCTCAAACCACTCTGTCGTACTCATCGAGAGGTAGTCGCCACGGTTCAAACTCGACACCTCGCTGGTTCAAATCATGGTGGCTTTCTATCTCCTATGTCATGTCATCTTAATGGCGGGATTCACTTCCCACAAGCAAGAATTCAAATCCCCATCCCATCTGGCATTTACTTCTCCAATGTCTACCCACTTTTTGCCATTAATGTCATTACGCCACCTATCACATGGCCACGTGATGACCCATGTCATCTCAGTACAGCTTCCTACTAGTCACATCGACAACGGCTAACTCTTCTGGACTCCAGGTGCTAAGAGGCCCCTAGGTCTTCATTCCTTTTTCATCGCCTGGTCCAACACCCCAGAGCCTCCGGGTGTTTACCAGAATTTGTCTCATGTTTACCTTAATACTCTAGGATTTTGATGTATGCTAACGCTTTTTGGACAAGTGCAAAATGGTGACGAATTCCCCAAAATCTGTAAAGTTACTATTATTATATCATGTATTGACGGTTCTCGGGTCTTCCAGGTTGTAGATTTTTTGATCAAAATGTCTAAAGTGATCACTCCTCCTGATAGCCCGGAGTTGCCTACTACCTCCACTCAGGCAGCCAAAAAAACTAAGGCCAAAAAGATGCTGGAAAAACTACCACTAACCTCCAAATAACCGAAAGAGGGCATTCTCATGGGGTCCAAGGTGGACTCCAAAGTGCAATACATAACAGACACAGAGCTTGGACTCTGGGCTAAAATGCAAGGCTTAGTTCAAGCCATATACAAACTGAAGGCCGATGGAGATAATATGGCCATTCACTTGGCTGCCTCTGAAATTATTAAGGCTACAAATTTTCCTTGCCCGATGCAATCACTAGAGCTAATAATCCAGATGGAAACACTCTATAATGCACCTACTTAGACTGTTCTTCTCCCTGATCCCCGACCGTTACATTATCCAGCGACAATCGTCAATCTAGATGCAACAACTTTCGCTTCAGGGCTGGGGATCCCTCAGTTCAAAGGATCTGTTGTTCTCACTCGGGCCAAGTCATTGGAGGAGTTTTAAGGAGCTTCTCTCCTTTCCCGGAAATATCTCAACTCTCAGTGGCTGAAGTCCCCGAATAGGGACCATATAAAGATGAAGTTGGAGATTCCCTGCGGGGATTTTAAAGAGCCCATTCAGGCGGGCAATATATTTTTGTGCTAGCTCTTTGGGCAACCCCATGCCTGGGATTTCTTAGCATGGATGTACTACTTTCTCTATAGCATCACCACCCGCAACTAGACCTTCAATTGGGTGGCTATCATAGCCAACCATGTGGACTCATAGTTGAAAGGAGCTCACCAAAATTCAAAGTTCCACATGACATCTTATGTACTATGGGCACTGGCCCAACAAAGACCGGTTTTTATGAGTTTTCAAACAATGGGTGTTCTCAGGAACGGGCCGGGCCAGTTGATGCCATGAGATCATTATCCCCAGATCTAGTGGGAACTTAGTCTCCCAAATTTTTGCAGGGTAAATGATGCCTTCATTTACCAAAAAATTTTGACACCTACTCGGGATTCTAGATACCGGTTATCACAAGAGGCGATGAACCTGGTGAGTTCTTATAGAAATTATTTCATTCAATTCTAGAAATACACGTATATTTGGGTGACCGGCTTCTCCGGGAAACCCTATCTTCTTCCCTGGTATTACGGGGATAGAATTATTATTTTAGAATTTTTCCGGCATATTTTGGAGATGCATGCCCTCTTCACAGTGAAGAAGGTCACCAATGTCCCATTCCCGATCTCTTGTGGGAACTATACTTGCAGTCTGGCTGTAGCAAACAAGGCACGTAATGAGCTAAAGAGTCTGGGGTTGGTCAAATTTGACCACACTAGAAAAGGTTTTGATCCGCTAGGAAAGATAGCTTTGGTGCTTCCCCGGGCCTCGCCACCACATATAGCAGACGTCAAAGATTTTTGGGCAGATTTCCAAGATATTTTTGATCTCTGGGTCTGCCACCATTCACAGATGTCCAAAGGACTGATGAAAGTACTTGACCTTCAGAATTTCCTGAAGGGTTTCTCAGATGACGGGCCGCTGGAAGACCCATCGTATAAAGGACAGGGGTTAGACAAATTGGATCTCCCTCTGGTGAATTGGGCCACCCCAGAAGATTTAACAATCAAGGGAGTATGCCGCCCCATTATAGAGGCCAGTCATAATTATTTTGCCCGGGTGTGTCCCAAGAGCACCCGGAAGGGACCAAATGTTTGAAGATCTGCTACTACCATCGGACCCAGCACAAGAAAGGGGAAGGAGAAAGTAGACACCCCAGCCAAGGTACCTCCTCCAGGTCCGGCCCCCATAATGGCTTAGTTACAAAAAAAAATGGAGTCGGCGAGGTTGGCGAGCCAACAGATTAGCACACAACTTTCACAGGGCCTCCTCGCAATCTCGGTAGCATCTGCTCGCCCGGCAGGATCCCCATTGTTGGCCATAATGATGAGCAGACATAATTTTGCTAAGGTAGATTCTACAAGTATTTTGGATACCAGGGTCCCATTACTAAGGAAGAAGAAGCAGAAGGTGACCCCCACTCCAAGCGTAACCATCAGCCCTGGTATGCCTGACCTACCTCCGGTTGATGTCAGTTCGGATTCCTCCAAACTTGAGAATATTTCAGATTCCTCTCCCCCACACGATGATTTTGACGATGTCTTCGGGGTAGATGAACTCATGAACCTTCATGAGGATATAGATCACGCGGTAGACGAGATTGTTGCCCAAGAGAAGGAGGATATTCCCCCGGAGGAGGAAGTCTCAGAACAAGAAGCTGCTACAGAGCAGGAAGTCTGGGAAGAAAAACAAAAGGAGCTCGAGTGGGAGAAGACACCGGTCCAAGAGACTAAGGATGAACCAAGGAAAACCACAGATGAGAAACCGATGATTGGGGAAACCAGACCCATGGGATCAACTGTACCCTGAATCATCACGCTCCAAATGCCTTTAGTTACTTTGGATGACCAATTGCCCCAGAGTACGTTTGGTGAGGTAGTAAAGGCGGTCATATTGTTAAACTTTGGCCAGAAACTTCACCCACCTCCACAAGATGTCCCAGTGGAGGAAGATGTTTCGGCAGATGAGGCCAAAGAACAACAACAGCAGAATGATAGGGAAATCCCCAAAGAAATAAATGTTGGATCGACTGATGCTGAGAAGGACGGGGAAATTCCTGAGAATATAGGTGATATTGATACCGACAGAGAGGAAGCCTTGGGTATCACAAAAGAGGATGCCAACATGGCAGAGAACACTGAGGCTTCCAGGGAGAAGGAACAAGAATAGGAAAGAGAGAAAGATCCCAATGACAATGTTGATCTCAAGAATGCACCACCAGATTCGGAAGAGAAACTCGATGTCCAGGTCCTAGTAGCGAAGCTTCCCCAGCCGCCCCAATGGCTGGTGGAATCAAGGAAGAGAAAGGCCCTGGCGGTATCAACAGGGGTTCCACTCTCCTTGGCCGAGATGATGGCCCAAAATGCGGAAGCCAAAAATCCTAAGAAGGCTCAGATGCACCATACCCTCCAGATCGGCCCGACAGGAAGTACAGTTGTGACAATCGCAACACCACCCCCTGATGCAGATGCGGCGGCTATAAGGACCAAAGATTATACCATTATAGAGGTAGCATTGGGAAGAAGAGATAAGTAGGGTGAGTTGGACCATTTAAAGGAGGTCACCAAAGTTATAGAGGCCCGATACAATAAAAAGAGCCAGAAGTTGAAGGAGGAAAAGGAGACCAATGCAAATCTCCTCACACTTCTGGCGAAACTTACATAGCCCCTGGCTGAGGTCCGCTCGGAAGCTTCTACCTCCAGATTACTACTTGTACAAGGTGATATGGATTCTTTAAGGGCCATGAAGAAGAAGGTCCAGGCTATGGACAAGTGGGCCACCGAGAAGATAGCTTCTGTAAGGCAATTTTTAGTGGTGTCACTCCCAGATCTATATCAGATCAATATTCTCCTTAGTCAAGCACATGCCTCCGCTATTGTGTGGGAACAAGACTTGGAGAAGTACGAAAAATGGAAGGCCAGGTTGGAGGAAGTTTTCAACGCTGGAGAAGAATCTATCACAGAGGTGGGAATTTTGGGAGATGAATCATATGATTTTCTCCAGGCTCAGTACTCTAGACTTGGCCTCAAAATTGAGGTATGCAAGGAACTAGTTAAGGCCCTAAAAGAGAGGGTGACGACGACCCGATATCCTTTGGGCCTATTTCAGGCATTTGTGGTGGGGCTGTCACAAGTCGACCCCTTCACCACCGAGACATGCACCCTGGAGGACTATGTCCTCAGCAAATATGACGAACGGATGGAATCCCTGTATCAGTCTTGCAGAGTTTGACAGGGGAAGGTTATCAAGGTTATCCAAGATGATGATCTGGGCACATGAAACCGTGAAAATGGTAAGTGAATTCTGGGACAGGGCCGGAGAAGTCAAAGAGAAACTGGAGGTTGTCTGCAGCTGATGGGACAACATCAAGGACATAGATGAAGAAGGCATAAGCCAAGTTTTTGAAGCATTTAAAAATAGTAAGGAGCAATAAGATTCTCCAAAGTCTGGAGAATTCCATTAGCTATGCATATTTTGTATTCATTATTCTTTGAGGGTAAGCTCACGGATCCCGGAGTTTCGGATCCACAGTTTTGCATTCTTTTGATGACCTGCATCCAGGTTCCCCAGAGCCAACCAGTCATTGTCAGACAATTAATAAGGATGTCAGAAAGTAGGTAACTCCAGTAGGACACGCTGACTCGAAGGGTGATTCTGACAGGTAGTCTTCCCAAGGCGCCGCTCCAACATAACACCTAGCGCATCGGAGATAGTTAGCCACTTTTTCATTAATGAGACATGTAGCCTCGATCCCTGGGGGATTAAATTTCTTCTATTCTCTCTCTAGCTCTCTTCTCGAGGCTGATTCTTCCATACTTCCTTTCTTGTCTCATTCTTCTGACATGTCAGACCTCTACTCTTCTCGAGGTTGCTGTAGCATGGTGCAGGTAGTACCCACCACTAGAAATTATAATTTATTTATTAAGTGTAAAGTTAAGTTAGGTTAGTTTTAGGGAAAACATGTGTATAAATAACAAGCCCGACCTCATTCCAAGGGTTGGCAAAATTGATGATTTTGTAGTCCATAGATATAGCACTTTCATCATTTTCATTTCATAGTTGCAGAGCTCAATGCTCCTTAGTTCTTAGAAGTTCTCAGTAGATAGATGCTCCCCTGGAGCCATTGTTGATGTACTCACCAATGATGCTAGAAAACTATTATTGAAGAAGGAAGGATTCTCACAATGTTGTTGTTGGTCTCTTGATCTTTGAGTTAATACTCTTTTGTGCTGTATGTTTCTTATGTCCCTTGCTCTGATATTTTAAGTAGATTAACGACCTCCTTTTCCCTCGCTATCGGATATGTATGAACTGCTGGTTCTGTATGTGTTCAGTATTTAGTATAGCATGTTAGAGCATGGTTTGATGTTTTAAATGTATTTGCACAACTATAGATAGATGGAATACTTCTAACCCTGGCCTATCTTTTAAATTTTATTTGGTTAAAATAATGAATGCTTGCAGGGAAACCCACTTACTTAAATCCCTGGAGAAGATGAGCGAAGAAAAACCAGCTATCCCCGCGAACAAAATAGTCACAACGCCCAACTTAGCTCCCACATTGTCGAGACCTGACTCTCAGGTGCTTGAAGGACTAGAGAATCTCATTTCTACGGACAACCTTACAGGTGAAGTTGGCCGGTACCCCGGTACCCGGTGACAAATTATATCTATTGGCGAACCCGGTCACAAACCCCCGTCAACACAACTTATCCCACATTTGCTTTGCAAAGGTGCAGGTTTTGACATCTTCAAACTCAGCATTGGAGAGTGATGATGCAAGTTCTATCATCATGCAGTTATGCTCATGCTTTACTCTTAATTGCTCAAGAGTGTGAGGTCCTGTAGGCAACGCATATTCAGTATCTAAGTATTGAACAATATCATTTCCAATACCTGATAGGTGGAGTCTTATTCTACTCTGCCATGATGAAAAGTTGTCTTTATTCAACTTGGGCACCTCTCGTCCGTTCATCTTGTGATCTTTTTCTTGAACTGTTAAACTCCCTTTCTAAGCACACAAGCTCTGATACCAATTGTTAGTAATAACTGAGAGGGGGGGGGGTGAATCAGTGGCCTAAAAAATATTCCAATAATCAACCCAAAAACTTAGTACCATAATATTAAGCCTCTAATGATCTTCAGTCCTATAAGATGAATGCCTCCAAATACTTTTATCAAATTACTACTGCTCGCAATGCTTTGTAAAACCTTCTACTATATGTTTACCGAATAATAGTCTGTTAATTTACCAAAAGACAGTAAATTATCTAGAGTATATCGATCAATCCAGTTAAGTTAAGTGTAATGCAAAACACTAAAGTAATGACTCATAAACACATTGACACATGGATTTTTAACGTGGAAACCCTGTTAAGGGAAAAAACACTTGGGACCGGTAACCCAAAATTTTCACTCTTCTAAAGTGAAATCGGTGAAGAGCCAACCCTGTTAAAGGTTACAAACACACTGTTAGGTGTGACCTTGTTAGAGAATTTAAAATTTTAGTTTGTCACTTGATATCGGGCATCTCTATGCTACCTTCCTTGATCAAACGCTCACTTGGCCTGCCAATAGGTATTTGGCATCTCATGCTATCTTCATGATCAAAATTTTTGACACTCCTTGGGATGTATCTCAATATAGAAAAGATCTTTAATCACGCTCGGTTAAGAGACTTTCTGAGTCAATGGTTAAATTGAAACAGTATGATCTGTTCACATAGACAACTTATACTTGCAGTTTTTCACATCTATTGTAATCTCATAAAATTATTCTAATCAATAAATCTTGGTTTATAGCTTTTCTCCACTTTGATTCTGCTCGGTGATGCTGTGCTTTGTTGATCGGTCTCCGCAGAAAACTTTAGCTTTTTCCTCAGCTTGTTGATCAGGACTGTATGAAGTTTCTCTTCATCAGTTTCTCTTTAGCATCCTCTTGTCATTCATTCACCCACCACACCAATTCGTAATGAACTGAGTTGTCTCTTTGTAGACATGATATCACCATTGTTAGGTTCTTGATTTTCTTGATCTTGGCATGATCCATAATTCTCGCCAATTAGATTTAAAGAAAAACTAATGTTTTATCTCGCTGAGATCTTCTTTCCAACTGGACAAAACAACTTTAAATCTATTACTTATTTCTGGCTTTATCTTGTCGATGAAAACAAAGATAACTACTAGTTAAATATATATTTAACTCTGCTAGCTAAATATTTTGTCATTTCTGAACTCAAGTTAATCTTAGTTTTTAACTCTTTTATAGCTTCGGTCAACACTCTAGTTCTCCTCGGGCTTCTCCGTCGATTTACACTATGTTTCTGGCTGTTGATTATGCTTTTGATTCTGCTCGTCGATAATGCTCGTCTGTGTTCTTGCTCGGGCATCACTATGACTTGAATTTCAGTGATCTTTGTCCGTCGGTGTTCACTGACCGTCGGTGTTTGAAGTCATAATGTGAACGCTTATTTTTTATGCATTACTGAAAGCATAATCTTTTTCTCTTTGATTCTCTGAAGTCTTTGACACTTTGATTATAACCAATTAGATTATATCAAGTTGACATCAATGACAATATAATCCATTAACTGATTTAATGTCTTACATTATCGTTTTGCATTTCGGTGATCAACTTAACATCTTCAAACATTCAATCAGTTACATGTCATCAATCGTCGCATTCGTGGTCACTCCCAAAAGATAATTAGGGCTTTCTTTATAAAAATTTAGAAGCGGGGAGTCTTTCTATAGGTCTATAGGAAAAGAATGTCTTTCTTCCATGTTAGTTTCTAGAAGGGAGTCTCTCGAGATAATAACAATAAAAACTAAAAATAATTTCGATTTGCATGAGCATTTTTTAAAACCATAGACATGTTTAAAGAGTGTTATTTTTCAGTCTTGTGCAAATATTTACCTACATTGACTTAAAAGAACACATTTGATACAATAATGACCCTACCAAGATATTTTTAAATATTGTTAACCATTAACATCAAACTAAATGAAGATCAAAAGTCCATAAGTATATCACAGTACAAGTTTGCAAATATAAGATAGATATACAAATACAAACTCTTGATTTACATATATAGAATAGACAAAATTTGTATTTTTTTTTAATTTTATATACCAAATTAACATTTTCTATTTCAAATTTGAAGAGATTAATCCGATTAACTTCCCTATTTCAAATCTTAAGACATCAAATATTTTGAAATGTCAGGTCTTTGCATTGTAGTGGGTCGCTTTCATGATATTATTTATTCAATTAATGAATCATGGCTTTCATGGTTTTGTTTCATGATAACAATGGAACATAGAAGTTGTAACAGTGAATGCATAGGAGCTATGCTGGTGTAGCCGAAAGGTAAATCCTATCTAATTTTGACCAAAACTTTATTAATAATCATATGTATTTGTTGAATCCATGAAATTGGTGTACTTGAAAATGAAATTGGGCACCGTCTTCATCATACAGAAAAAACTCAAGTCTAATAGTCGGATTTTTCTCCACCTGTATCTTTCAAGATATGAAGGCTGCTGACATGTAAAGTAAGCTCTTTGTTATTATCTATATCGATTACTCTAGACACAATTTATTATTGACAGCTATTTCAAACTTACTGCTTATTGGACATATTTGTGTCAAAGCATAACAACCTCCAAGGAAAAAAACAACACTTGTAATCAGATCTAATTTGGGCTTATTTCAGTTCAACATAGGATTCTGCAGTGTAAAACGTGGCAAAAATTCTCAGTCGGTGCTCTGAATGAAGTTTCAATCACACCCACATTGAAGTTAAATTCTGTTCTTGTTTTCTTGTTTTGAAAATTTTCAGTTAATGCTCAGAGGTCTTGATTGGATCGAAAACCCTGATGAAAGTTATATATAGAGGGATATAAATCTTGGAAATCATCAAATGGGGAGAAAGTTTTAGTCACACCCACATTAAAGTTAAGTTTTGTTCTTGTTTTTTTTTTGAAGTTAAGTTTTGTTCTTGTTTTTTTTTGTTTCTGAAAATTTTCAGTTCTCAGAGGACTGATTGGACATCAAACCCAAATGAAAATTATATAGAGAGAGAGGATTAGAAAGCTTGCAAATCATCATCAAATGAGGAAGAAGCTTGTTGGTGTGGCTCTGGACTTCTCGCAATGCTCTGAATGAGGTTACACTCAGATTAAAGTTTGAATTTAAGTTCTGTTCTTAAATTTTTTTGTTTTTGAAATACTTTAGTTATTGCTCAGAGAACTGATTGGATATCAAACCCTAAAGAGAATTATATATAGAAAATTTTTGGTGGGTGCTCTGAATGAAGCTTTACTCACACCCACATTCAATTTAACTTCTGTACTTGTTATTTTGTTTTTGAAATACTTCAGTTATTGCTCGGAGGACTTATTGGACATAAAACCCTAAAGAAAATTATATATACAGAGGTATAGAAAGCTTGGACACCATCAAATGGGGAAGAAGATTGTTGGTGTGGCACTGGACTTCTCACCAAATGGAGAGTACGCACTGGATTGGGCACTGCAAAATCTGACAAGAGAGGGAGATAAAGTTATTGTGATACATGTGAAGTCTGATGGTGTTGATGAAGGTGAAGGGTTTCTGTGGCAGGGCAGTGGGGCTCCATGTATTCCTCTGAGGGAAATGGAAGAGGCTGTGATTACAGGCAAGTATGGGATTCAGTGGAAACCTGCACTGGTTGAGGAGCTGAGTTCTGCTGCACAGCAGAAAGGGCTGGACATTTGTGTGAAGGTTTATTGGGGTGACCCAAAACAGAAATTGTGCAGTGCAGTCACAAATCTTGGGTTGAATCTTCTGGTTGTGGGCAGGAGAGGACTTGGGGCATTCAAGAAGGTTTTCTTGGGGAGTGTCAGTGATTATGTTGTCAGTAATGCTGTGTGCTCTGTTACTGTTGTCAAGTCTCCATCACTTCATTAAGGAAGAGGGATAAGGGCATGGGACAAAATGGGTTTTGTAAATAAGGCTATTGTTTGGCACTTCAAAGCATGGATTATCTGAGTTTTATGGAGAAAAAATTTAAGGAAATTGGATCTCCCATGAACTTGTTTGGCACATCCAAGCATGGGTTTTCTGAGTTTAATGGGGGAAAAGGTAAGGGAATTGGAACTCCCATTAACTTCTTGAAGAACTGGTTTATGGAGTCGTAATATAGTCTGTATTGAAGATGTGTAATATAGTCTGTATTGAAGATGTGGTGCTGTGGAACAAGGTGTATGGAAGTATTGTAAATGGTATTCTGTTTTTTCAAATTTTTATATTTTATATGTAATTTATATATAATTTTTTTTAAATATTTTAATATTTAAATTTTTTTTAAGTAGATTGTAAAATTGTATTGTATTTATTTATTTATTTATTGGAATATTGGAGTTTGTGGATGATATAATTAAGATTTTTTTTCAGATAGTTTTTAACATAGTTTTGTAATATATAATTTATATGTCATTTAATTTAAATTCTACCTTACATTTATAATTTATAACTATATTTTAAATTTTTACAATTACAACTATACAAATGAAATTATAATATATACAAACATAATTTATTAAATATTAATTTTTCAAATTTTATACAAAGTTTCTTATTTAATTTTTAATCTATAATAATTTTACTTTTATTAAATAACTATTATATATATAATATTTATAATAAAATTAAAATTAAATTTACATATATAATTATAACTATTCACTTGTTTATGAAGTATCTAGATTTGATCTTAAGTATGCTATTTTTATATAAAATTTTAAGGTAATTTGTAATATTCTTAAAAATTTGTATTTCAATTGAGTTAAATTTTTAAAGGTAAATTTTAAATAAATAATAATCACAAAAAAATCTTTCTAAAAATAAGAAAGAGAAATCAAATAAACACTTTTCATTGGAAAGATCTATAGAACATGTAACATTGCAAGATCTTATACATAAAGTTTATGTAATTTTTATATATAATTTTAAAGAATTGTAGTTTTTATATATTATTTTAAAGAAAATTTTAATATATTTTGAAGAGTTTTTGAGTTTCTATTTGAAAGATTTGAATTTTGGCGATTAACAAATATTTTTGTATTTTATTTGAGTTATGACTTTAGGGAGTCGGTCAACAAGTCAATGGTCGATTACATAAGTCGACAAGATATCAATAGATTCCCTATTAAATAAAAAGAACATATATACAATTACGACCATATCTATCGAAAACATAAGCATACCTTTGCTCAAGACAAGCGAAACGTCGACCATATGTCGAGTGTCCTAAGAAATCACAATGAGAGATGTCGCATCAAATACAAGTAAAAATAAACTTTCATGTCAAGATAACATCTCAATAGATTTTTGACCAACTGTCGAGACATAAAGTGAAAGATTAATATTAGCTTCAAATACGTTCTTTCATTTCATAAAAATAAAAGTAAACCTCAAAGTCGAAAAATACCATGTCGAATACCAGATGCGTTTAGCACTATAGGGTAATGTCCTTTCTGAAAAGTGCTTCAGAAACCTGTTCACAAAGTCATCTAGGGCGAGAATATTGTGGGAGTGCGTATCCACCCTACCACGAAGCAGTAACACTTCCCCGAAATCTTTCCTGACATGAAAGATACCCAGCCCAGCTAGAGATAGTCTAACAAAATGCCACATCATCAAGTAACAGGAAAAGCGGAAAAGTGATAATAGAACATGGTCGAAGATACAAAGTCGACTCAAGTCATATATATATATTCACACATTAAATGAAGGAAAAATATTATCCAATTACGACCTTCACGTCGCAATAAACAAGATAACCATAAGACTAGTTATACAATAAAGTCATCATACGAGCATACATAATCCATCATATGA
>MU223590.1:2878216-2889674 GCA_018584345.1 Thuja plicata
ATGGTCGACGTTTCACTCGACTTTGTACAGAGGTATGATTTATCTTTTCGACAGATATGGTCATAATTGTTTTCTGATCTTTCTATTTAACAGCGACTTTATTGATATCTTGTCGACTTATGTAATCAACCATTGACTTGTTGACCGACTCCCTAAAATAGTGAATTTTATTAATGTGGCTTTTAGTGTCGAAATCTCAGTCTTTACATATTAAGACCAAATCAATTGAACCAATCATAATTGAAATAAGTAATTTATAGAAATATAAAATAAGTGTTAGAAAAATATTATTAGATAGATGAAGCTAATTGTCAAACTATAACTTTTTAGCTGTCATTTTATGTTTATATAATTTATAATTAATTGCAAACTTAAGAAAAATGTTATTGGATAGATTGAGGTAATTGTCAAATTGATAACTTATTAAGTGCATCATTTCATGTTTATATAATTTATTGAACATAATTATTTTGCAAACTTAAAAATTAGTTTAGTTGTTTAGTTATTTTTTGGTTCATAAATAAAAAATTTAAATGTTGTATTGTATTTTTTTTTGGAAGATTTGAATTTTGTAAATGGTAATATCAAGAAGTATTTTATTTCTCATTAATTAATATTTTAATTAAACTATGAATTTCAAAGGTCAAATTTTAATTAAATAATTTTCACAAAAATTATTCTATAGATAGAAGTATGTAATTTATATATATAATTTTAAAGAATTTTTAGAATTTTTAAAATTGTATTTTGCTAAAGATTTGAATTTTGACATTTTTTATTTCAAAAAATGAATTAAGGGTAAGAATTTGACTCATAAGCTATTTGACAACATGAAATACTTGATGTAAATTATATATGTAATTTTAAAGAGCTTTCTAGGATTTTTTTAAATTATATTTTTTTAAGTCTTGAATTTTGGTGGATGGTATAATTAAGAAATATTTTTTCTCATAAATTGTATTTTCATTGAGCTACAACTTTTAAAGGTTAACTTGAAATAAATAAATGTTGAAAAATATTGTTTGATAAATAGAAGTAATTGTCAAAATGACAACTTATTAAGGAGATCTAGATTGATCTTACCATTCACTTCATGATTATATTGTATATAATAGAACATTAAAAAGACTACTTTAGCACACTTTAAAATAATTTTTCTTTATTTAAATGCTAAGGTTTAACATTATTGTTTTACCTTTCTTAAGTTCATAACTAAAAAATTAAATGTTATTTGGATTACAAAGATGACTAGATTAAGAAAGTGATTTTAATATTACACGATTAAATTGGTGTTTGTACAATTTTAAAATTATTTTTTCTTATAAAATTATAGTTAAAGCTCTTCTTCTATATATTTACCATTTGCTTTTGTTTATTGTTTGGCTTAAGTAGACTAATATCATTAAGGGCATATATATCTTTATCTTAGATAATATTATTTCTATCTGGAAAGGTATTGAAAGGTTTGGTAGGGATTGGTGTTCTCCACACCAAACTTTTTTTATCAACATGATTTAGTTAAGACTTATGACCATACTGAATGACCATTAGTTTCAACTTTCTTCAAGCTCTTGGATTTGGTATTGACTTTCTTCACTTACTTTGGATATTGTTTGTAGATGTTTTAACTTGTGTCATCATTAATAGTCAATAATTCTCTTTTTTTAGGACTTCTAGATCCATCCACCAAGTATTCCTTCTCGGTCCAAAGTTTTATTTACTTGTTAATACAATTTTTCAACAAAGATTCAAAAATATGTGTTTCCAATTTTGATCTCCAACTTGTTAATAAAAAAATTGATTATGCCTCTCTCACTCTCTTTGAAGAGAAAGATAATGTTTGTTGAAAAATACAAAGAAACTATTGCAAAGTAGCATAAAATTTACATAAAGATTTTAGTGATCATGCATAAAATCATATATAAATAGAAATAAAAGCAAAAAATCATATAAATATACAAAAACACAAGATTTATGTGGAGAAGCCCTTTTAGAAAAAAATATTTATGCCAACAAAGAGGGCACTTAATATGTAAATCTTCACTATCAAGTAGACAATTTACACCATAGTTCTCTTATGATTCCAACACATATGAGCCTATAAGCTCCTATCTCATATCACACTTACCAACCACTAACTCCAGGCTCCGTTTTATAGCCAAAATCAATACATTAAACCATAAATGGTTTCTTATACAATAGACTCAAAGAACAATCCAAATAGCATTCATGCAAAATATGCTTCTTGACATGAATTTGAGAGTTACAAGAATCTTTCTAGAATTCTTGGGGGCTTTTCTCATGAACTTGGGTGTCTAACTTCACTAGAAGACTAAAACTACCCACTAAAAGATAACATAGTTCAACTACTTCTTAAACATCATTAAATATGCTTAATCACATACCTTACAACACTATAGATGTTTCTTAAACACCTCTTATAACAACATTATTGTTAGCTTTGCTTTACTTCATGCTAAGTGTCCAATTTTTCATAGGCCAATTAAGTTTCCATATGTGCAATGCCACCTTATAAAGATTATTTTAAGTGCATAAAAATATAATTACAAAAAAATATTGGTCCTCATGCGAGATTTCCAAGTCCCTTCCATAACTGAAAAAAATGAAAAAAAAATTGATTATTTAAAATATTAAAATTAGCACATAGTCATAGGATCACAAGGTTAATATCACAATCCTAACTTTCCCTAATATGATATTCACATTGCAATGACATAATAGGGAATAAAATAAGCTTTATCGAGTTCTACGAAGGAAAGACCTATGACCTTCTTGCACTAATATAACTTCAGTATGCTCATTAATTTAGTAATTGAATTTACAATATTCTCATGAGTACCAACCTTTTGCAACAAGACCTTACCATTCTCTACCATATTTTGAAAGGAAATGATATTGCATAGCGTTATATTTGGTTTGAGCATAGGTACATGGTATTTTTAACCAAATAGATGACATTATGAATTTCATATATAATTTTGGCCACCTTGATGTTAAAATCAATGCCTGAACACAATATTTGCAACTATACCACCTCCTTATATGCATGTACAATAGCCATATGTGTTGTTTTGGTGGTTGAAAACAATGTGGGCTACCTCTTACTTGTCCAATTCATCGCACTTCCAAATAAAGTAAACATGTAGTTATGATCTTTGACTATCTAAGCCACTTGCTTATTCTACATCCACAAAACTTTGTATGCCCATTATATTAACAACATGATAAGAATTAATAATTAGAAGTCTCTCAAAAATATCTAAACATCCTGTTAAAATTATTATAATGCTCATTAAGAGGGTTGGACATAAACCTATTTAGAGCTTTCATTTCTTGGGCAATGTCAAGTCTAGTGCAAACCATTGAATGTGTTGGGTTACTTGTTACACTAGCACAAGAAAAAACTAGACATGTCCTCTACACTATCATCTAACTTAGGGCAACAAGAAGATGAATACTCACATGTTTGTATCATTTATAGAAATATAATATAAAATGGTATGGATATACTTACTTTGATTTAATTAATATTTTTGTGTGTGGTTTCTATTGACCTCCATCTTAAGAATACAATTTTGATGCAGTCAAGCTCGGAGGATCCAAGAATGGACTATCCAAACTTGCAGCCAACAACAAGAACGCACAGAGGAAACTACACAACACAAGATATAGCAATATCTACTTATATTATCTCAGAATTCTCATTACATGCAACATGTCAGGCTGTAAGGTCTTCCCGGTTACAACCAAATACAAAGATACAATTCAAGATCAACTACAGATCTTCTACAAACACATAGCTCATGATCCAGATTCTCAGACCGAACACTTTAATCTTCTCTCTTAAGCTAAGAACAAAATATAACTTAAATACAAAAGGAAACCAGTCAGGTCAACCTACAATAAAAAACATAGGAGAAACCCCTAACCCAGATTTAGGTCCACACAACCCCCAATGAAAGATCCACCATTAATTCCATAATCAAAATTAAATGCAGAAGTCGGCCACTAGATCGAACTCCAAAATAAACAACTCAGGCAAAGGATGACCGAGAAATAGAGTGACTCGAGAAAAGAACACCCCAAGAAACAAAAAACAACTCGAGAAAAGAGCACCCCAAGCAACAGAAAATGACTCAGGCAAAGAGCAACTCGAGCAATAGAAAATGACTCAGGCAAAGAGATCACTGAGACCCGCCGGTAAAGCAAGACCCGCCAGTAAAGCAAGACCCGAGAAACAAAAGACAAATAAAAGAAAACATCTTTTTGGTTAAGCGGGATTGCCAAGGATCCTAGGATGCTCCTGCATCAGACACCCCAGGTAAAGAGGATGTTCCCATAAAGGAAATCATGAACATCTTAAGGGAATCATAATAGGTATCCCATACTTGTTCTTAACCCATATCTCCTCTCATCCTCCATTCCATGCTTTCTTCATTTTTTCCATTGTCTCATCCGACAAATTCACACTTTCTGTACTTCTCTCATATCTTTTGCCTGCAACCGACAGTAGCTGACACTAATCCCCCTCACCCGACTGACTAATCAACTCACTATCATATGCATGTCTTTGTGTCACTAGTGCCAATATCTGTCGCACCACCTTAGTCAAATATGTTATCTATTTCTTCATCTTTGTAAGTTCCTCATAGATATCATTATATTTCCCCTTTAGATTCTCCTTCGCTTCATCTATTGGAACAGGTTCGCCAACTCCCTTCTCCTTAGGTTTGTCATTGTCATTCAGACAATAATTGATAACTCCACATCTTTTAGTTCCTGCTCCCTGCAAAGGTATCAGTTTATGCTTGGTTTCACCCTGTCTCACAACATAGGTATTTGCATGACCATCAAACACAACATGTCTGTCATACTGCCAAGGTTTACCGAGCAACAGGTGACAAACATACATCTAGGTAATACATCACATAGTATCTCGTCATAATAAGATCCAATCATAAAACTAACAAGGCATTGCTCCTCAATCCTAACCTTAGACACATCTTGTATCCATCTAATCTGATAAGGATTAGGATGTTTCCTCCTTTCCAAATTCAATTTACTAACCATCTCTTCTGAAACAAAGTTCTCAAAACTGCCACCATCAATTATGACATTACATACCTTATCCTTGCACTTACATTTGGTTCTGAATAGAGTCTTCTTCTGATCAGCTTGTTTTGAGGGAAGCAAAGTTCTTTTAAGAAAAAGATTCATATTTTCCACCTCAGGTTTGTTCTCAGCAACTTCATTCACCACAGCATTTCGGTGACTACCAACCTTCTTATCTACATGGGAACATTCATACGACCTATGTCCTTCTTCTCCATAGTTGTAACAAGTACCTCTAAATACACCTCTACCTATTCTTCTCCTTGGTTCAATAGGTTTTGGTTCCTCCTCAGCTCTAGGTTTATCTTTTATCGACTCTTGCTTCTCTTTCCCTTGGGAATTACCATAGTGTCTTCTCTTCAACTTATCTTTTGCCTTCAATGCACATTGATAAGCATATTCCATAGAGTCAATCTTCAACATACCAATTTCATCTTGGATATTGAATTTTAGGCCATTAACATACCTCGCCACCTTTTCCTTAGAAAGTTCTCTATGTCCAGCCTGAATTGTCAACTTGTAGAACTCCTCGGTATAATATTCTACAATCATCTCCTTCTATTTCAGATTCTGCAATTTCTTAAACAACTCAAGTTCATAGTCAACAGGAATGAACTTAGCCTTTAGCTTTTCCACCATCAACCTCAACCAATTGATCTTCATCTCATCTTCTTCTTATTAGTCCCTCTGCAATTCTTTCCACCATAGAGAAACATTCCCTTTCAAATTAGTCTGTGCCAACTATACTCTAAGCAGATCTTCAATGTCTTCCACCTCAAAGTAGTCTTCCAACTCACCGATCCAATCAATTAGATCCTCAAGATTCAATGTACCTAAGAAATTGGACACCTCCATTCGATAACTTGTACTCAATCGAGCTTCATATCTCTGTAATTGACTATACCTACCTCCTCTAGATCTCGCCATTCGATCAGTTCTATCATCTCCACTAGATCTAACAGCTTCAAAATCTTCAACAGCTTCTTCATAACCATCATCCATTCTAGGACCTCTCTATAATCCAATGTTTCTGATACCTTTTATGATTTCATTCTTCATTTCCTCCATCTCAGATCTGAATCTTTCTGTTATCCTTGCTTCCACCTCCTCAAAAAGATATACAATCACCCTAGGGTCCAATCTTCTTGCAGGCATCTCTCCAGATCTTTGAAAACCCTAAGTTCCATAAGAAATGAACCAGATAAACCTTCGATCTGATACCACCTAACGATGTCAAGCTCAGAGGATCCAAGAATAGACTATCCAGACTTGTAGCCAACAACAAGAACACACAGCGGAAACTACACAACACAAGATATAGCAATATCAACTTATATTATCTCATAATTCTCATTACATACAACATGTCAGGCTGTGAGGCCTTCCCAATTATGGCCAAATACAAAGATACAATTCAAGATCAACTACAGATCTTCTACAAACAAAAAACTCATGATCCAAATTCTCAGATCGAACTATTCGATCTGCTCTCTTAAGCTAAGAATAAAATACAACTTAAATACAAAAGGAAACCAATCAAGTTAGCCTACAATAAAAAACATAGGAGAAACCCTTGACCCAGATTTAGGTCCACACAACGCCCAATGAAAGATCCACCATTAATGTCACAATAAAAATTAAATGCAGAAGTCGGCCACTAGATCCAACTCCAAAATAAACAACCCAGGCAAAGGATGACCGAGCAACATAGTGATTCGGGCAAAGGAGACCCTGAGAAACATAAAATGACTCAGGCAAAGAGCACCCCGAGCAATAGAAAATAACTCAGGCAAGAGAACCTCGAGCAACAAAAAATGACTCGGGCGAAGAGATCACCGAGACCCGTCGGTAAAGCAAGACCCGAGCAACAAAAGACAAACAAAAGAAAACAACTTTTTGGTTGAGGAGGATTGCCAAGAATCCTAGGATGCCCCTGTATCAACTTTGCATCCCATAAATCCTTCATAGAAAACACCCCCAAAACATTGAGTTTTGAATTGCCTAATAATATTCTTTCTATTACATTTCTTCCACATATAAGACAAACATTAGAATCTAATCATCATTAAATTTAACATATACATAATGGTTTTCCTCACTTAAAAAAAATGATTTCAATGTGAAGGCATTGAAATTTTATACCATGTGCGTGGTGATTATTTTACATTATACATAATAATTATTTTAATTTGCAAACCAAATGTTCCTTCCCTTTAATAGTAAATTTATAAGGCTATCACATATATAAGTTTCTTTTAGTACCTGTTGACCTTTTCATCCCACCATCAGATCCTCAGATCATATTGCCATCACATGGTTCAAATGGAGTAGATCTCTTGAGCTGATCAGTCAGAATAATTTAGAACAAGTATTTCTGTGTAACATTCCTCGTGTTACACTGAAATAGACATGCATGGCTCTACAGGGATCTACGATTCAATTTTGGCAGGACAAGTCTATGGTTTCACCAAAATCCTAAGTAGATTGTTCAATGAGCTAAGGATAGAAATTTAGGGGTAGGAGGTCTCAATTCTTGCCGATGAGGTTTATCAGCAAGAGTCTTGATGATGAGTCTCTTCATCGACAATTAGAAGTGGGAAAATCTTCCAGTCTGACTTATCGATGGATGTCATTAGGGTAAGTTACCCCGATGAATCTCTTCATCAGAGATAAAAAATGATCAAATCATGTGTCTCGATATCCCAATGGATGTCATTGGGGTAAGCCACCTTGATGATTCATCTCATCGGTGATGGGAGGTGACCAAAATGTAGGGCCCAATAGCAGGGTGTTCCCACAATACCGTGTCCCACTTTTTTGTCCAACTTTGACACTGAAACAAATATTTTTTTAAAAAAATTCACTTTCGGACACATATTGCCAAAAACTAGTAAGAATTTGAAGGTGATGTAAAATAATGAATTTTAGCATTTTGTTTCTAGTTTCTAAATATATATATTTTTTAAAAAATTGGAATTTAATTGTATCCATTTTTTCTTCTTTTGAAAAATTAACATTTTTAAAGAGTGACAGTCACTCGATTCGACATAACATTTTAAAAAAATGACAACGATGTAATTATTTTGAGGTTAGGTTTGTAACATCAATACCTAAATGATCCAATTGGTTTTATTCTATTTGGTTTAAAATTTTATGGATTATTGAGTTATGAAGTGACATAAACTGTAATTTAGACATAGGTTCCTTCGGTTCGCTCTAACTTGATCTATATATATCGAATTTCATTTTTTATTTTTCTGATAGAAAGCTAACATAAAGATCTATTGGAAACATATTTTTCATAATTTTGTTTTCCTAATTTACTATTTTTCCTGAAGTAGTGAAGAGAGAGGTTGCTAAATAGCTAGACAACCTATGTATAATTAAACTAAAAATAGAAAGTCATAATGAACTCTATATATATCAAAATAATAGTCATTGTAAAGCTTGTTCGGAGTATCATAATATGTAATTTTTTTTTCAAAAGATTTTCTTATTTGGCCCTTGATTGAGGCCTCCAAAGGGACGAATTCTACTAGAATTTTGGTGTCCTTTTCCAAAAAATCCAAAATTAGGGCATTCGTGCGAACACCCCTTCGTGTGAAGGGGTTTAGGGGTATTCGTTCGAAGGAATCTTCGCATGAATGCCCCTGGGAAAAATTCCGGCGGGAAACACATCGTCAGAATTTTTCCAAGGGTTGTTAGCCCGAACTAGGGTTGGTCGTGTCTTTTTTTGGGTCGCGTTTTTTTTATTTTGGTATAAATATAAGTGTTTAAAAAAAAAAACACAAATCGTCCATTTAATTCGATGTTTTCTAATAGAAGCATAGTGAAGCTAATATTTGCAAGTTTTTTGCATCTAATAATTTTTCCGAAGTTATTTTTTTAAAAAAGAGAGATGGGAAACAAGAAAGGAAGGATCACTAAATCTGCAAGAAAAAGGTCACCTAATAGAGAACAAAAAAATCATGAAGCTTCATTGGCATATTATTATAGAAATATAGAAGGTATGCATTTCCAATTTCACATGCCCAAGTTTTATATCTCTATATTTTCAAATTTCTCTAATTTGGTCTGATTCAATTTATTTTGTGCATGTAGCTCACAACCAGCAAGTACAAGATGAAGGAGAAGCTCAAGCAATGGAATTTGGAGAAGGGTCATAATCACTTGGTTTGACATGTATGGATGAACATTTAAATATACCTCAAACTGTAAAGAAAAATATTAATTCTAGAAACCTAGATCATTTACTTACAATAGATGTGGATAAATTGAGATCACTTGTTGATGTTCAATCCTTAAGTCTCTCTAAAAAGAGTCCAATGAATAAGATAGAAAGGGAAATACTGGCTAAATTTGATAATCTTGAAACACACAAACAAGCCCAATTGATTTCAATTGTACTTAAACAAAAATGTTGCAAGAGACATTAAAATTGTTAAGTGTAGACACAACATCAAAAAAGAGTTCAAAATTTCTAACATGCAAAGTGATATTGAAAATTTTAGGAAAGGTTTGAGCTCTGTAGGGAAGTGATCTTGATCTAAAATAAGGCCATTGCAAGAAGAGTGATTTTGACATCCATTACATAGGTAACAATGCTCCCTGAAATAGACAAATATCTTCAGTTCATCTTAGATTTATTTTAGTAAGAAAATAATATCAAGATATATTAAGAGGAGAATGCTTTTGGATGATAGCACCTTGGAAGGTAATTGGGCACTCATGTGTAGAGATCTTCAATCTGATAGGATTCATGAGGGAATCAATAATTTGATCACATTATTTTGGAATGATAATACTCGTCCTTCGGGTATGTGCAGGATCATGGTATACCAAGCTATGGCCTTAAGTGATAATGAAAAATCAGAAAATCAGGGTTAGTCAACTTGACGTAAAAAGTTGAACATCTTATAAATGTTATGTGAATAAGTTATAAGAATGGAATCTATAGGAAATTGAAGGTAGTTTCTAAACTACTAGCCCTTTTCTGAAAAAAAATTAATCTAATTGTTGAAAACTTTAGATTTCAATGCAGTAGTATGAAAATTTCAGGAAAAAGATAAAAAGTAAGTGTATGTCTAACCACCTTAATCACAATTAAATGATGATATATTTTCACAATATTCTAGATATAAGTAATAGACTCGTGCATGGATGTGATGCATATTTTTGTGTAATTTTTTCCCAAACAAATAATTAACTATGAATTTTCTTCTACAACTTATTCAGAATAAAAAAACTCCCATGCCTGACCAACTTAACTAATTATAAACTTAACAAAATTGAAAACTTTTTTTTTCTTATAGTATGGGAAGCATAGAATGTGACGCATGTTTCAGATTTCAAAAAGGTTAAACCGTTTTAAATTTATAGTTGTTTTTCAATCAATGTGTCAATTAGGACTTTAGAGGTAACAAAATTAGAAAATAAGTAATAATTACTTATTGAACTCAAAATTTGACAATAATTATATTGACGGAAAGCTGATGTCTTTAAGAAAACCTTTTTGTTTCATCAATTTCAGATGAAAAAAAGGTCGTCAGCTACATGGTCAAAGTCTGGAGATTCGAGGAAATATGGTGAACACGTCTTTTTGGTTGACCATCCACGTTTGGCATTGCAAAGCCAAAACCCAAGGCAAATACAAAGCTTAATAGGATATCCGAAATAAAATTGCATATCCGATAATTTGGCATATTAGATATTATCGGATATGCGATATCTCCCACCCAATTTCAATGATATTTTCAATTTTCAATTTAGTTTTTTAGGTTGTATATTATAGATTTCATTTTGTAAAATATTAATGTTAGTGTTGTATAATAGTAGTATTATATTATATTATATTAATATTAGTATGATATTTAGTAATATTAGCATTAATATATTATTATTATTACTTATATTATATTATATACATTAGTATTGTTAAATATAAATTAGTACTATATTATTATTATTTATATTACTATTGTATGTAGAATATTAGTATTATATTTATTAATATTTATATTATAAGAATAATACGTAGGAGACTCTCTCTCTCTCTCTCTCTCTCTCTCAAACCCCTTCTTATTTTCTTAACTCTCTCTTCCCCTTCTCTCTCCCCTCCTTATTTCCTTAACTCCCTCTCCCCCTTAAGACTATCTCTCTCCCCACCCCTGAAGACTCTCTCACCCCCTCCTCCCTTAATACTTTCTCACTCCCTTCCATTTAATTAAGAATCTCTCTCCCTACCCCTCAAGACCCTCTCACCCCTCCCCCCTTAATACTCTCTTACCCCCTCCCCCCTTAAGAGACTCTCTCACTCCCTTCCATT
>MU223590.1:2889693-2908975 GCA_018584345.1 Thuja plicata
TCTCCTCATCCCTTAAGACTCTCTCTCTCTCCCCACCCCTAAAGACTTTCTAACCCCCTCCCCCCTTAAGAATCTCTCACTCTCTCCCCTTTAATTAAGACTCTCTCCCCACCCCTAAAGACACCTAGGGCCTCTTATTAGGACCTTTTGTGATATAAGATTCCTTAACAACCCTTATTGTGACATAAGATTCCTTAAGAGCCCTTAGTACAACCTATTATGAGATAATAGGATCTATTATGACATAATATGTCCTATTATGACATTTGACCCCTTAAGCTAACATGTTACAATAGATGATCCCTTAAGACACTGATGACCCCTTATTAAAACATTTTGTGACATAAGATTCCTTAAGATTCCATAAGAACCCTTAGTATGACATATGACCCCTTACGACACCATATTACAACATATGATCCCTTAAGACACCATATTACAACATTTGACCCCTTATGATGTATATGACCCCTTAAGATTCCATAAGATTCCTTAATCTAACATTTTTTGATGTTTAGATCTTTTTTAACGATGTTTAAATTGATTTATGACATGTTTAAATATTATGTATAGTTAGATCTTGTTTCAATAATTGTACTTTATTACACATGTTTCTCTCTCTCTCTGTCATGTCCATCATTTAGTATTGTATAAGCATAATTTTAGATTCAGATAATAGTTTCCATTTTACATGCACTTGTATTGTACTTTTACTTAATTGTTAACACTTAACACATGTTATAGATGGCCACACACAACAAGGAAGCACCCGAAGGTCAGGGTGATGCACCTAGGGGTCAAGATGTAGGTGAGCGTCAGGCACCTAATGTTGGTGCACACCCTATTCCACCTCGTACTACAGATATTATGAGCATTTTTTAGATAGCTTAGATAAAGATGGTCCGAGTTCAATATTCCATTAGTAGATTTGAGGATGGGTTGTACAGAGACACATGTAGTACTTTGAGGGGTCTAGAGGACTTGACTGTGAGATTGAGATCTCATTCTTCTTTTACACCACAGGTTATTGACACTATTTTTTGAGAGCTGAGAGCTGAGGTCTCGAGTGATGTATCCTTAGAGATGGTCCAGATCTGTGTCCCTAAAGATATTATCAAATGAGAGGTCTTCCCATATTATGATGGGAAAGCCAAGGTGAGGGCCTATCAAGTTACATGATATGTGATTCCTCAGATAGCGTGCATGATATACCCTCAATTTCTCATAGCACATGGTCATTATCCTAATAACGACTATATTCCATTATATTTTTCCTAGCAGTTGTATGCTGAGTTCCATTTGGGACTCAACATAACCTATTTAAATCTTCCAAGATATTTTGTTCAGGGGCGTGGTAGAGTTACATATCGTGATCAGTATCGTAGGGCTAATCGAGTCATACCCTCTCATAGATAGTTGGTTGGGTAGAGGACTCTAGTAGGGGCACCGAAAATGGTTGCTACTATAGATAGAGTGATGATTTATTCCTAGAGGGAAGTAGTCATCAAGATAGGGAAGATTTCTTCTGCAGCTACCACCGTTACTTCTCACACAGTTAGCAGATACAATTTGACTAGACCGGCCAAACTAGATAATCTTCTGAGGCTTCATCTAGTACTGTTGTAGGCTTGAGTGATGACACATATAGAGTTTTAGGTCTTCCTCCACCAAGTGGGATATGATTTATTTTTGGACATCAGACTCATTTGGATTTGGCACTTTACTTTTTGGATGATCTCCAGTAGACATATTCCTATATTGCAGACTTGCAGAGGATTCCAATACAATCTGTCAATGATTTTATCAGAGTTTCACAAGGTCTTGTAGTTCCACCAACCTAGGACACACAATCTAGTCATGTACATCATAGTTCACAACACTCTGCACTATTAGATCACTCTGCAGTTGTAGAGCCAAACATACAAGTTGGAGATGTATGCATCACTACTAAGGGCCTAGAGGCATTTGAGGAGCAGCTGCAAGGGTTGAGATAGGTTGAAACTGGTACTAATATGGGATCCTATATGGATATGTTATTGCATCCTAGAGGTTCTGACTCTACACCACTCCCTTCTTAGCTACAAACACTCATACACTCCTCATTACTAGAGAGGTTCAGGGCTGGAGATAGTGTGGGTGATGCACCTTCTATTGATGATATGGTGGTGCAACACGCTGATGATCCTCCTTCTCTTGAGACCCAGGTATATAAATTTCTTTCTTTTATTTTAGGTTATAGTGAACAATTAATTGTAGATGTGTGTATTGATGTTCGTTCTATGTATATAATATTTTGTAGGCATTGTTAGTGATGTAGAGAGCACAGTACAAAGACAAAGAGATAGGCTATCACTTCTATAACCCTTCAAACTAGGGATTACTCCAATCCAACTCCACCAACCTTGTAAAGAGATGGATTCATAACTTCCTATGGGGTCTTGACACTTCTCCTACCCCAATGGACTCTTCTAGACTTTGTTCTAGATCTTCTCAAATTTGGCTTTAGGGACACCTTCCCTAAACTAAGCCAAAATGTGGAAATATACACCACTGGATTTACCCAACCTATCAGAGGGTTGGAACACCTTACTTAGTCTATATGGATATGGAATCACTCAACCATTTGATTCCTCAAAACTCACAATACCAAGATCTTTTCTTGACCTATGGATTCTTGTAGTATTTTCCAAGAGGTTTTTCTTATGCAACTTTTGAATATGGAAGGAAAAAAATGAATTAAGGATGGTTTCAAGTACCCTTTAGGAGGTTACCAAAAATCCCAAAGTCCCAAAGACCAACTCTACTCCATCAATACTAAACCCTCACAATGCTCACAGATCTAATTGGTTAGATTAGGGTTAGATTACAAAGCAAGTGGTTAATGATGGGTTCAAAAAATTGATACAATTCTTTGGAAGTCTTCTAATACCCCCAAATGGTTCAAAACAACCATCTACTTTTTCCCTCCAATAGATCTACTCATCTGCACACAACTATTCATACTTGACTAGCGAAATACATAGAGATATTTAGCCTAGGGCTTGATGCCAAAAATAACAAAACACCAAATCTTGACCTGAGATTTTGGAATAATTACAAGTACATCCATAAATTTTATTTCAAAAATTCCCATGCATTTCCACTAGATAAATGTCAATTTAGGGCTCAATTTAACCAACATGCCTGAATTTGGTGCTTTCCTAGACTACTTTCACCAAATTGCTTATAACTTTCACAATTCAACTCAAAATGAGACCAAAAAAATGTTTTGGAAACTAGAATAACCAGGCTATCTGTTCATGGAAATAATTCATCCCTACCAATTCATACACGTATTTACAAACAATAAATGCTTAGGAAATCTAGTTAATTCTTATTAAAAAATACATCAATTTTCAATACATGTCATCCAACCTTGTTGGAGAGGTTTAAAAAAATTTAAATACCTCCATCCCATAGATCCAACCAGCCAATGGATGGTTATGACCATTTGAAACCAATTTGAACTTCTCAAACAACTTTTGGAAAAGTTGCTTACGCAAAATTTTGACAATTTTGTAACTTTTTGAATTTTGTAACATTCTTAACCCAAATGAATTGGAATTGGTTCCTATCACCTTGACATGATCAAGTACTACAAAATGATCCAAAATCATTGGAAACACAACCAAAACTCCTAAAACACCTAATCACACCTATCAAATGCAAACTCAAGATTTAAGTGGACTAAGGTGTCCTAAGGTTTATAGATATACCTTAGGGACCTTTGACCACACAAAGTGGAAAAAAACACATAGAGGATGATCTCAAGGATCCATCCCCTTCTTACAATGAAATGAAAATCCTAGAATGAAACCAAATGCACTGGGTTCCCTGCACCATACTCCTCAAGACAAAGAACTCAAGTCTCATGAGTTGGAATATATTCAAGCTTAAATAACACCTTCTGAATGGATTCATGGGTCATCTAAGTGGCATTTTCCAGAGGAGGATTCTTCCATTTGACCAAAATCTCATAGTAAGTGTTTCTCTTTATTTATTTACTCACCCTCTTGTCTAGAATGCATTCAATATCAACAATGGATGGTGTGGGCATGTCTTTCATCTCATTGGTCTATTGAGTATCTTGATCACCTACAACACATACAACACTAACATGACCCTTATATGCATAAATGTCAACAACATTAAAAATAGGAGATAAACCAATATGAGAAGGCAAGTCAATCTTATAAGCATTGTTGGCACACTTCTTTAGGATTTTGAAAGGCCCAAGTTTATTCATCATGATATTAGTATACTTATCCTTAGGTAATCTATCTTGCTTGAGGTGGATCATCATCATATCTTCTACTTTGAATTGCAAGTCTTTTCTCTTCTTGTCTGCATGTTGTTTATACTTATCATAAGTATGATGCATCTTTGTCTATACATGTTCATGAATATCCTTCATCACTTCAACAAAGTATTTAGCCAAAGAGATCCTCTTCTCCATATCCCTGACATCTCTAAGTTCCAATACATCTCTAGGTTTAACACCATACACAATTTGGAAAGTAGTCAAACTAGTAATCATGTTGACAGAATCATTGTAAGAGAATTTGGCTTGGGCCAGAATGGAATCCCATGTAGCTTCATTCTCTTGAGTTGGAGAACTCAAAAGATTACCAAGAGACATATTAATGACCTTTGTATGACCACCAGACTGTGTGTGATATGAAGAGGACAAAGACAAATTAGTTCCAAGATTTTTCCACAATGTTCTCCAAAAGTATCCCAAAAAGTTAGGATCTCTATCAGATACAATTGAAAAGGCTAATCCATGGATTCTAACAAATTATTTAAAGAACAAAACTACTATGTGGGAGGAATCATGAGTGGTTCTACATGGTATAAAGTGTGCCATTTTAAAAAATCTATCCACTACTACATAGACACTATCAAATTCCAGTTTTGGTTTTAGGAAGACCTAACACAAAGTCCATACTTACAGAATCCCAAGGCTTGGAAGGGATAGGAAATGGAGTGTACAATCCTACATTGGATTGTGACCCTTTGATTTCTGAAAAACAAAACAAATCTCCACATACTTCCTTACATCTATCTGCAATTTGGGCTAATAGTAGAATCTCCTCACAAGTTCTAGTGTCTTATCCACACCAAAGTGCCCTGCCAAACTACCACAATGCTTGTCTTTGATAATATTATCCCTTATGGATCCTTTAGGCACACAAAGAAAACCACCTTTGAAAAGTAATCCATCCTGCATAAGAAACTCTGAGAAATCAGTGGGGTACCTCTCTTTCATGTCTACACAAACTTGATAGGCCTCCTTAAAGTCATCATATGTGACATACATATCTTTCATGACATGAACTCAAACACTTTCTAATAGAATGGTTTGAATATTTAAGTGCCTCCTACTAAGAGCATCAACAACCTTATTCACAATTCCTTTCTTATGCTTGATGGTGAAATGATAGGATTGTAAGAACTCCATACACTTAACATGTCTATGGTAAAGTTTCTCTTGCCTATTCAAAAAATTAAGAGCATAATTATCACTAAAGACAATGAATTCCTTAGGAAACAATTAGTGCCTCCACTTTCTAAGTGATTGAGCCATGGCATAGAGTTAAAGATCATAAGTTGAATACTTCTTCTTGGCCTTGTTCAACTTATCACTAAAGAAGGCAACTGGTCTCCCTTCTTGGCTCAAAACCCCACCAATAGCCTTATTACTTGCATCACATTCCACTATGAACACTTTATGAAAATCTGGTAGAACTAGGATGGGTTTCTCTGCAATCTTCTTTTTCAAAAACTAAAATGATTCATGAGCCTCATTAGTCCACACAAAATGACATTTCCTTCCTCCTTTAATAGTATTGATGATAGGAGTACATATACCACTAAAGTTGCTAATGAATTTCCTATAGAAACTACATAAACCATGAAAAATCTTTACCTCAAATGTTGTAGTAGGTGGTGGACAATTGAGGATAGCTTAAACCTTAGAAAGATCCATTTTTAGACTATTCTTTGATATCACAAATCCTAGGAACACAAGTTATTCTTGTAGGAACACACACTTTTCCAAGTTGACTTTTAATTGTTCATCATGAATTTTCTTCAAGACCATATCCAAATGCTTGAGATGTTTATCCTTATCCCTGCTAAAAATTAGAATATCATCAAGGTACACCTTAACAAAATTATTAAGAAAAAAGCTTCAATACTTCATTCATAAGCCTCATAAATGTACTTGGGGAATTGGATAGACCAAAAGGCATTACGAGCCATTAATAAAGACCCTCTATTGTCTTGAAGGCTATCTTCCACTCATCTCCACCCCTTATCCTTATCTGATGGTAGCAACTCTTGAGAACAACCTTGGAATAGGAGTTGGCACCCCCTAAACAATCCATTAGATCCTCTATTCTAGGAATAAGAAACCTATATCTTATGGTTATCCTATTAATCACCCTAGAATCCATACATATTATCCATGTACCCTCCTTCTTAGGTGCTAGGAATGTAGGGACTGCACATGGAGTCACACTCTTCCTAATGAACCCTTTGGACAATAACTCTTCAATTTGTCTTTCTATTTCCTTTTTTTGTTCAGGGGTCATTTTGTAGACTTCCTTTTTTGGAAGGGTGTCCCCTGGTATGAGGTCTATAAAAAGACTTAATTCCCTCTGTGGTGGTAAAGTCTCTGGAGTACTTCTTGCAATCAGACCATTGTACTTGTCCAACAATGCTTTGACTTCTTTAGGACCTACATCTCTTACTGTGGATTTGACTTTGGGCTTATTCAAGGGTGTCTTTTGAGGTCTCACAACAACTAGAAATCAATGTGTATCCTTTTCCTATAATACTTTCATGAACTCTTTCTCCCCTACACACAAGACACTACTTATAACATGTTTTTATTTTCCATCCTCAGGAAGTGGGTTCATGACATACTCAATACCACTCTTGGTTATGGTATAGACATTTGTTTTCCCATCATGCTTAGCATTAACATCAAATTTATAGGGCCTACCTAATAAAAGGTGACATGCATCCATCTCTATGATATCACACAAGACTCTATCTGTATACTCTCCTAGGGTAAAATCTACCCACACCTGTTCATAAATGAGATTTTTCTTTTCCTGTGTCAACCATGAGGCTCTATATGGGAATGGATGAGGGATTATTTAAGTTTTAACTTATCAACCAACTCTTTAGATGCAATAGTATTTGTTGATCCAAAATCTACTATAAATTTTCATACCTTATTGTTCACCTTGCCAGTTGTCCTGAACAGTGACTTCCTTTGAGGTGGCTCAGTGGTGGTAGGTACCTTCAAGAGTGTTCTTGGAATCATAAGACATTCACCTTGCTCTGGATTTGCATTCCTTGATGTGGATGTGTGGTAAGATGACACACTCTGATTGTCATCTTCTTGTGTCAACTGAATCCTTCTATCTCCTCCTTTCTTGTTTGTACCAAGCTTCTCAGGAAACCTAAAGGATTGATGCCCAACTTGGTTGCATGTGAAGAACTTACTAGTCAATACATTGGGTCCTCTTCCACCAAACCTTCCCCTACTGTTTGATCTTCTACCTCTAAAAGTACCTCTATTTCTTGACTCTCCCTCTAATTCATGATTGCTAGATTCACCTTGGTTCCTGGGAAATGATCACCTACCATTGAATCTAACTCCGCCTCTAAAATCATTCCCTCTACCTCTTTTATTTTTTTCTCCTTTCCTCTTTTGTTTCTCTTCAACCCTTCATTCCATTTGGAAGCACTTGTGCACAGTCTCAAGGTAAAAAAACTGAGTTCATCTTAGATGCTAAACTTGAGACCATTTAGATACCTTGCCAATAAAATTTCTCATTCTCTGGTATCTTTTCTTTGAGGGTCATTCTATGGAACTCCTTGGTGTAAGAACTAACATCAAGGTCTTTCTATCTTAGGTTTTGAAATTTCTTATGTAGGAACACTTCATAGTCCTTAGGGAAAAAATATTTCTTAACCTCAATCACCATATTCTTCCAAGTAGTGATAGGGTTTCTTCCTTCTTCTAACCTTTCATTTTGTAAGAAGTTCCACAAACTAAGGGCTGGACCCTTCATCATGGACTTTCCCAACTTCACCTTCTAACTTTCAGATACCTCTTCACACTCAAAGTAATTTTCCAATACTTCAATCCAGTCCATGCATTCTGCTGGATTCATTCTGCCAAAGAACATAGGTAGATTAGGTTTTTCTTTCCTTCCAACCCTTTCAAGGCCTTCTAGGAAGGGTATTTTATCAACATGTATCTCTCCTCTTTCATGTATGGGAGCCTCTTCTTCTTCTTCTTCTTCTGACTCCTCAGCAACACTTCTTCCTTCATTTCTTTTCAACTTTTCTAAATCTGCTTCAAGCCTCCTTCTCCTAGCGGCTTTTTCTCTCACTATCTTTGCTAATTCCACATCGGTTATCCTTGAGGGTATTTTATCTTGACCATTCTCTTCTATCCTATCTCTGATGCATCAAATTCCTTCCCAAATAATGGTCCTAGTGCTCTAATACCACTTGATGCAGAGAGCACAGTAGGAAGACAAAGAGATAGGTTATCACTTCTACAACCCTTCAAACTAGGGATTAATCCATTCAAACTCCATCAACCTTTTAAATAGATGGATTCCTAGCTTCCTAGGGGGTCTTGACACTTCTCTTACCCTAATGGACACTTCTAGACTTTGTTCTAGATCTTCTCAAATTTGGCTTTAGGGAAACCTTCCCTAAACTAAGCCAAAATGTGGAAATATTCACTAGTGGCTTTACCCAACCTATCAGAGGGTTGGAAAACCTTACTTAGGATCTATGGATATAGAATCACTCAACCAGTTTATTCCTCAACACTCACAACATCAAGATCTCTTCTTGACCTATGGATCCTTGTAGCCTTTCTAAGAGGCTTTTCCTATGCGAATTTTGACTATCGAAGGGAAAAAATGAATTAAGGATGGTTTAAAGTAACCTATAGGATGTTACCAAAATCCCCAAAGTCCAAAAGACCAACTCTACTCCATAATCACTAAACACTCACAATGCTCACAGACCTAATTGGTCAGATTAGGCTTAGATTACAAAGAAAGTGGTTAAGGAAGGGTTCAAAGAATTGATTCAATGCTTTAAAAGTCTTCTAATACCCCAAAATGGTCCAAAACAACCACCTAATTTATCCCTCCAATAGATCTAGTCATCTGCACACAACTATGCATACTTAACGGGCTAAATACATAATGATATTTAGCCTAGGGCTTAATACCAAAAATAACATAACACCAAATCTCAACCTGAACCTTTGCAATCATTAAAAGTACATCCCTAAATTTAATTTCCCATGTGGCTATGATTTTCCATGGATAAATGTCAAGTTAGGGCTCCATTTAACCAACATACCTGAATTTGGTGTTTTCCTAGACTACTTTCACCAAAGTGCTTATAACTTTCACAATTAAACTTGAAATGAGACCAAATCAAATTTTCTGGAAACTAGACTCACCAAGATATATGTTCATGGAAATAATTCATCCCTACCAATCCATACATGTCTTTACAAACAATATATTCTTAGGAAATCTAGTTAATACTTATTAAAAAATGCATCAAACTTCAATACATGTAATCCAACCTTGTTGGAGAGGTTTCAAAATATTTAAATACCTCCATCCCATAGATCCAACTGACCCATGGATGGTTATGACTGTTTGAAACCAATTTTAACTTCTTGAGCAACTTTTGGAAAATTTGCTCGAGCAACATTTTGACAATTTTGCAACTTTTTGCATTTTGCAACATTGTTAACCCAAATGACTTGGAATTGGTTCCTAGCACGTTGACATGATAAAATATGACCAAATGATCCAAAATAATTGGAAACACAACCAAAATGCCTAAAACACCTAAAAACCTAATCACACCTATGAAATGCTAACTCAAGATCCAAGTGGACTAAGGTGTCTCAAGGTTTATAGATGTACCTTAGAGATCCTTGACCACACAAAGTGGACCAAAACACATTGAGGATGATATCAGGGATCCATCCCATTATTAAAATAAAATGAACATCCTAGAATGAAACCAAATGCACTGAATGCACTAGGTGCCCTACACCAGTTAGCAGAGCATGTTACCTCTAGTGTGGTCTTAGAGTGTATTCATAGGAGAGATTCAATGGATCATGCAACACCTACTAGTGGTCATGTAAGTATTAAATATACAAGTTTAAACATGCATGTGTACACTTGTGTATTTATATATTTTAAGTAATTTAAAAAATATATAATATATGTATATAACCAATTATTGTACTAAATTTGTAGGGGTCAGTTGCTACTTCACAGCCAGAGGATGGTCATGACATTCAGTTAGAGGTTGCTCTATTCATATGTTTCTGGATGAATCCCTAGTGTAGGACATGTTGCGTATCTTTGATTTGAGACTCATTATACATTTCATTATTATATATTATATATTTTTAGTTTGTGATTCTAGACATATATTTATATGCTCTCCAGACCTAGACATAGATGATTTATGTGTTACATTTTTGGTTGACATCTACGAGATTTATGATTTGACATTACATAGATTTATAATTTGACATTATATATATTTATGATTTATACATGTGTTTATGTTTGATGCATAGATAGATAAATATGTTTGATGTGTTTATATTTGATTCTAGATGAGTATACATATAGATGATTTGATTAGATTAGATGCTTTGATTTGATTATATTCAATTATACATAGATATCAATTTTATTGGGATCTATGCTTTAATAGTCAATTTAGATGAATTTTATAGTTCATGTACATATTTGATTTGATTAGATGCTTTGATTGTATTTGATGATGTTTGATTAGATGATTATATGTATAGATGATTAAATGATTACATAGACATCATTAATCTTAACATTTATACTTCATGTATAATCAAGTAACATATATAATCAAACAACGTATATAATCAAGTAACATATATAGTTCATATATAATCAAGTAACATGTATAATCAAGTAACATATATACTCAAGTAACATTTATAGTTAATGTATAATCAAGTAACATGTACATAATCAAGTAATATAGTTCATGTACATAGTCAAGCAACACATATATTATAATCTTAAGAATGAATTATAAATCAAGTAACATATTATATTCAAGTAACATGTATAATCAAGTAACACATATAATCAAGTAACAAAGAATTTATTTTTAATCTTAACACCTATTTTCAACATCAATTGAATGTACAAGCAATCTTCAATTAACATTTATAAAATTTAAGTAGCATGTATATATCAAGTATATATCAAGTCCTAAAACATGAATAAATATAATCCAATCATAAATGTAAGCCATCATAAATACAATCTAGGAAAAATATAGATCTCAAAGTAATATTATTTAGACCACCCCAAGTGGTTCAGAATGCTCATGGACAACATGTAATATTTTCTTATGATCCTCAGTGTCTAGTTTCTACTTATGACATCCACGTTGAGACTTAATTGGATGGAGACAAAGGGAGGTAGCAAATATTAGGTGGATATATTGAAACACCTTATTACATCGTTGATAATCAAGAAAGTGAACCCCATGTTGGAATATTATGATTTGCTTCAAATATGTTCCCTCTAAAACAATTGAACCTACATATTAAATTTTAACAATATTTGAAACACCTTATTAAATTTGCAATAAAATTCAATATAGATATAAAGAAGGCAAACCTATTGGAAATAAAATTCCACCACTTTCTTCGGGCTCAATTAACTTCATCTTCTCTGTAGTGCAACACAAAAAATAGTAACTAACTCCTTCTACATTTCCAAGCTCAACAATCACTGCAGAGACATCTCCTGCACAACAAATGTACACATGAGAGAAAATAATTCAAGCTGTGTGTGTGTGTGTGGGATTTGAGAAATGAAAATCCACAGAACCCAAAGAACACCTGCATGCAAATACCTGTTACAAGAGAGAAGCAAAAAAGAGGAAAAATAGAACTCAGAAGCTCAGAGAAACTCGAAAGAGCAGAGCAAAAATGTATTCTGAATTAATTAAAGAAGAATTAAAAGGTTCAACCTATAAAGATGAACAAAAACCTAAAGACTAAAAAGCTAGGTTGCACATTAATAATTAATAAAATAATTAATTTTTTTTTTAAACAAAAGTGGACAAGCCACCATAATTATATTATATAAACTGATTCAAGGAATCATCTGTGGAAGAATTAGGAAGAAACCCCGGAGTCATTGTCTTATACAAGTACAAAAATGTATCCCAATGACTTTGATTTTCAACTAGAAAACCATATATATTCCTATAAGCTAAGGATTGGACAAATTGATTTTCCACATGAAAATCAATAAAGCCCTAAGAAATACAAAATTCAGCTTGATTACAAACAAGGGAGTCGAGTACAAAAAAATTCACAAAACCACCGATGCCCTTGCAAATCCATACTGTTACTCCTCCATGGTCGTGGGAGGTGAAACACATCTAGATAGGTCAAAAGCATGATCCCACCCAGCAGGAGGAAACTTTGGGAATTATGACACCCATTCGTCGATCTCCTCAGTAGAACAATTTGGATTCACTTCATTGACCTATTATAGGGATAAAATAATTGGTGAAGAGGTAAAATTTAAGTCCGAAACCTGCTTGACTGAGGTAGAAGAAACACCAATGGGTGATGGTGGCAGAGAAAGCGGCAGAGAATGTGACAGAGAAGGAGGAGGTTGATTCAGAAAAGTTAACAGGTCCAACACCGCATTGGTGGAGTTACGAATGTTATCAACCAAGTCTTTACTGAGAACCATACCCACAATTTGCAGGTTGTTGGAGATGGTGTGAAAGCTCTGGCGCTTCATAGCCCATTTAAAAAATTCTTAGGCCATAAAATGTTCATGACTAGTTATCAATTCGTGACGAGAGAAGAGGCCCCCAACCAAATCCTTACCAGACCAGAGGTCATACATTTGCAGAGCGCCAACAAGAATATTATCCGCAATGAATTGAGGATGAACCACCTTGACCGCAATGAAATTGACAAGTTCGACTGACAATTAACCATTAGAAAGCTCTGTAGATTAGCCTGGAGTGACATTTGAAGACATTATCCAATTTAAGCCCATCAATTCTGCCTAGAATAGGGAGCTAATTTGCAAATGGTGGAATAAAAACCCTTTGGTTCCTGGGCATTAACTCGTCGTGAAGACCACATGTCAAAAATATTGGGAGCTCCACCTTAAATGACACAGATCAATCACTAGAAGAAGTAGAAACTCGGTCGATAGCACTGAGATGGTGAAATTCAAGTTCAAAGATTGAGAATATTTGCATCATTAACCACTAAAACATATAATACTGTACAACAAACAACTTGGTTCGTGCGAATTGAATGACATTGAAGAGCCGAAAAGTACATAAACTATGATAAAAACCACTTGCCAAACTGGGATGTCATTGAAATGATAAAGTGTACCATCAAACATTTAAGCTGAGGTGGATGAAGCTGACGCAATATTGTTAACATCCTGTAGCAAAACTCTATGAAAATCCCTGTTGGATTTTATGAAAGTCTCCGGTTTAAAATCCTCAATGTCTAACCCATCACAACCTATGTTAGCCAGAAAATTTACCACAAGATTCCCCTCACGAAGGGTATGGGAGATATGTGCAATTTTGATGAGTCAAGAAGGGACCAAATTTGTTGCAGTAAATAGGAGAGCTGCCAATTATGGGATTCCCATTTGATACAGGCGTTAATGATTACCATAGAATCACCTTCAATATGGATTGATTGATAACCACCTTTTTTGGCTAAAATTAAGCTTTCAAAGAGAGTAAGGGCCTCCGCCCTGTTGTTAGTTCCAGGGGGAATTGGAGATACTTTGACGGCCAGAGCTACACCCTTGAAATCTCTAATACAAATGGCAATCCCTGATTGCCATGAATTTCCACGGGATGCATCATCGAAGTTAATTTTGACTGAGTCACATGTAGGAGGAATCCATTTAATTGTGTTCCTGATATTTGGAGATGAAGATTGATTGTGATGAAGCCAACTAAAAGGGATATGAATTCCTTTCCACTCTCTAATAACTGAGCTATCCCAGATGGATAGAATTGGATTACATTTGACTCTATAATGGTTTACATTCACCACTTCTGAAATGGACTGTTCAATACCAACAATAACCAAATTGATTGGTGAAGAGATCTTGCGAAAGATTCTCTTGTTGCGTTCCCACCAAATCGCCCATACTACAATTGCAGGAATGTATTTCCATAGACAAGCAAAGAGTGAAGAAGAATATAATGCTGGCCAAGCTTGGAAAAGATCCCAAAGGTGTGTTTAGAAGAGGAGATGAGTATTGAAGTTTGTGAAAAACAAACATCCAACATTTTTGAGCAAATATGAAGTTCAAGAATAGGTGATCAGCATCTTCTACCTATAGGTCACATAGGCAGCAGTTGAAAGGCTGAGAAATGTTAAGTGTAGCAAGCCTATCACTGGTGAGAGATTTCTTTTTCAACGCTAACCAGGAAAAACAAATAGCTTTGGGGAGGGTTACTGAGTTCCAACAAAAAGAAAATGCATGACTTTGAGAGGTGAGTGAATCCTATTGCTGAATGATTGTGCAGCCATATTTGATACTGTATTTGCTAGATTTACCTAGAACCCAAAGCAATTTATCCTCCCTTCCTGATAAAAAGACCATTCTGTTTGATAATATTGATCTAAACCTAAATCTGTCTTGAGAGGATATCGGTTACTCATCTGGGTCCTTCCATATAATCTTTCTTGAATATAAGAAAATTGCAGATGAATAATCTATAAGTTTGTTACCCCAAATTCTTTTCGAAGACTCAACTATACTATCTATGTCAGCTGAATGGATGAGGGGAGGAAGCCCACTCCAAGAATCATGCCAAAAGGTTACCTTGTCACCACTATTCACCTCCCAAGAAACATAGTGGGTCACCACATCTCTAGATGCCATCATGAAGTCCCAAATAGCTGATCCTTTGGGGGGATTTTGGATGGAAATGACTCTAGTCGGGCATAAAATGTCAAGGTATTTTTTTTGCATGATTTGGCACCATTTGGTGTTTGGATTAGAATACATCTGCCAGACTAATTTTCCTCCAAAGGCCTTATTTCTATTATGTAAATCATGAATACCAGCACCCCCAATGGATTTTCCATGTGACATATCTTTGAGAGAAACCAAAGGAATTTTCTTTTCTCCATTTATGTTTCCTGCCCATAGAAAATCATGAAGAATTTTTTGGATGTTCCGAATGACTGAGGCTAGAGATTTGAGGACTGACATATAATAATTGGGAATAGTTGCAAGGACTGTTTTGATAAGAAGAATTTTACCAGCTAATGACAACCATCTGGATTTCCAATCCACAATTCTAGCCTTGATCCTTTCAATAATAGGTGTACAATAATTGATCTTGTTTACTCCCATGAAAAAGGAAATGCCTAAATAAATTGAAGGCAAAAAATCTTCTGTGAAGCCTAGAATTGATATGATTTTGTTGGAAATAATTGGACTAGTATTGAAGATATAGACTTTAGAATTTAATGGATTAATCTTTTTCCCTAAGGGTGTTGCATACAAGTCTAGAATTTGCTTGGTCCTTTTGGCCTCCTTGACATTAGAATCTCCAAAGAGAAGGGTATCATCTGTGAATAATGAGTGGGTGATTAATTAGTAATGCACCTAAGAGAAAGCTTAAGCACTAAAGAGTAATAAAACAACTTAACTAATTAAATCAACATGATTTAATTAATAATAAAAATAATAATTACTCTAACATCCCCCCTTAAGATAAGCCCAGGAGGTAAGCTAACCTAGCACAATTATGAAAGCAGGAAATGGGTCCCGACAACAAGGCGTGATCAGGTACCCAATACAAGGAAATCTTTGTAAACTGGAGAAAAAGGAGAAAACCCAGTGGGAAAAACCCCTCTCCAAAAAGAGATAGAAAAATGCAAAAAAAGAAATAGCTCAAGAGACTCTCTCAAAATCATAAGTACAACTAGCCCTCCCATGAGAGAGGTATGAAACACCAAAGCCCCCCAAAATGATAGAACCCTTGCATGGAAATGATTGAACCAATAGAACTCCAATGCAGAAGAAAAAAAGGAATGAAAAAACAAGGAAACCCTGAATGAGAGGTGAAACTGGAAGGCCTAAATGATGCTCAAAGGATAATTCATGAGACTCCTATAATGGAATCTCCAATGAAGGTGGACCAATAGATGGGTTGAATTTGTCATCTGGGAGGAGATGAAAGTCCTTGGATATGCCCTCAACAACTGGAGTAGGTGGTTTGATGCAAGGAGCGACCATAATAGGTTATGCTAAAGAGAAATCATGTTGAACAGATGCAAACTCAATAGGAGGAGGAGGTGTAGAAGCCACAACACTGATATCAGGAACAACACATAAGTTCAAGTGACCTGACTTCTCCTCAATAGGCACTCATGAAGTAGGAGAGATATTCTCTGACAATGGAGATGGTGGACCAAAATGAGAGGAGTACAAGCGGGTAGCATGATCAACTGTCCTTGTGGAAACAATATTTCCTTTCACACTATCTTTGATGTACACTGAATCTGGAGGGAACTCAACTGTCTTCCCTGTCCCACTATGAGTAATATGATAGATAGAGAGAAGGTTAGAGGACAAGGATGAGATACATAATACATCATGGAATACCCCATCATCAATGTCAATATAACCCTTCCCACATATAGTCATAAAATTTTTATTCCCCATCAAAATGTGTGGGGTAGGAGAAGCCTCAAAAGATGAGAATAAACCCTGAGAAGATGCCATATGGTGTGAAGCACTTGAATCTAGTAGCCATCTAGAAGAGGGAGAAATAGTAGATGCACATAATGCATGAACCTTTTTGTTGTCTGATCCATCTACCTAAGAAGATGATGAAGAAGACCAGTGAGAAGAGGAAGAAGGAATATCCATCTTTCTCTTGTAAGGAAGAGCTATCAAATCAGAAATTTTTTGGGCATACCCATCTACCTTTTTTTGAAAGCACTGAGACTCATCATGATTAAGCTTATTACAATAAGCACACTTAGTTTTTTTGGTCTTTGATTTCCCCTTATTTGGAGGAGGTGGGCCAAAGGAATGCTGAGAAGGAGAATCCTTCTAAGACTCTATGGTTACTGATACCTATTTCTACTCCAAATTTCATGAAGATGGATGCGCAACCAAAGCATGGCTCATAGAGCAAGAAGTATCATTCAACTGTTAAATCTTTGACTACTCTTGAGTCAACTGATCACAGAAGGCCTCAAGGGAAGGCATATTATGCCTAGGACCCAAATCATCTATAGTGGAATAGAAAGTGGAGGAGAGGTTCTGGAACTGTCCTCGAAGCTTTGAGAGTATTAGGAAGATATACTCATTATCTGATTTGGTCTTCCCACATCCCTGTAAAAGTGAATGGAGAGCATTGAACTTCATCAAGAATTCCTCAATGGTGGGAAACCTGTCAGGAGACAATGATGTCAACTCTACATCAAGCTGTAGTGCCCATAAATCATTCAATGTGCCAAATAGATCTGTAAAATTTCCCCAGACGGTCCGAGGAGTGTGCAAATTCTCCAAATAAAATAGGAGACTGTCAGAGATATTCAGTGCAATTAAGCCCATGGATTCATCCATCTTATTCCTTTGCTGAATAATCTAAAAAGGATGTTGCAAAATAGGTTGGTTCTCATCCAGACAACACCATAAGCCCTGTGACATGAGCAATCTATTCATGTGGGCTTTCCAAGTATGGTAGTTATGCAATGTCAGTCGGTCAATAAAAGGGTATGACATTGAGATAAAGAAGATGGAAGAAGAAGGGTCTTTCTGAAGTAAATGACATAAAGGAAAATGCACCCCCCACAATTTAGTATACTATCCCCCGTACACCAAAATATAACTTAGAGAGCATAAAAAAAAAGAAGAAAACTTGGTGACCTAATGTAGTGAGGAGGGAAACGGAAGCCGCTACTTTGACCCTAAAAAGGTACTTAAATAGACAAATTTGCAGATGAAACCCACATAGTGGTGTCCAACTCGGAAAGATCTTTCTGATGATATCTTGTTTGCTAAAAAATGATATCGTATGCTCAAGTTATGAGAAAAAGACTAACAAGAGGTCAAAAAGTAGAGCTCTCTTGAAAAAACCAGTCACTGCAAAACATTTGATGTCCAAATGGCCATCGCCAATCACTGCAAAAGAAATGACAGTCGTATGATCGTTAGTTGGCTGTCACTGACGTAAACATGATGTCATCACTAGAAAAAAAATCTTGTCGCCTGGAGAATTTCCAATCACCTACCAGAAAGGTGATGTCAACATGACAAAAGGCCCAGTGGCGCGTGGGCGGCAACTTGGTGGTGCGCAGGTGGCACTACAGTGGTGCGACTGCTCCCGGGCTGCGGTGCGGCCACGATGGTGCTGGCTAGTGGCAGCTGTGTGCGGGTCGAGTAATGTGCAGGCCACACTGTGGCTGTGTGCTGCTAGCGCTTCAAAAACCCTTATTGTTTGGGTTTTTTTAAAATAATAATTTATTTTTACATTTGTTTTGTCTTGAAAAATGTGCCTAGAGGCAAAAAAAATTTCTAGAGGTCACGGAGGCCAAAATAGACAAACCTTATATGAAAATATAGGTTTTTGGGCCTTTTAAGCGCGATGGTGAGCTCCGTTTGGGCCCTAAATACTCCAAAAACTTATTAACCTTTAGATTGAAGACAAAAACCCTAAAAAAACTGAGATTTTCTCCTTCGAATCACTGCTTCAAAAAATACCAGAACAAGCAGCAATAGTACGAATCTGATACAATGTAGGATTTAAGAAATGCAAATCCACAGAACCTGAAGAACACCTGCATGCAAAATACCTATCACAAGAAAGAAGCAGAAAGTAGGAAAAACAGAAGAACTCAGAAGCTCAGAGAAACTCGAAAGAGCAGAGCAAAAATGTAATTTGAATTAATTAAAGAAGAATTACAAGGTTCAACCTATAAAGGTGAACAAAACCCTAAAGACTAAAAATCTAGGTTGCACATTAATAATTAATAAAATAATTAATTATTAATGCACCTAAGAGAAAGCTTAAGCACTAAAGAGTAATAAAATAACTTAACTAATTAAATCAACATGATTTAATTAAT
>MU223590.1:2914501-2930423 GCA_018584345.1 Thuja plicata
GTCCAAGCAAGCAATTAAGCAAGATTTGAAGCAAGCATCCATCATTCTCAAGTATCCATTTGCATGAAGGAGATCCATTGGAGGCCATTGAAGGATTCAAGCCAAAAAAGTGCCCTTTTGGTGATCTTTCCATCCATGTTCTTCCAAAGCCCTTGTCAAGTTCAAGAATCATACAAGCAAGAGATTGAAGACATCTTTCCATTCTACATTCCATGTTTTGAAGCATACTTGTGGATCCACGGATTCGAATCCGCCACAAGGACATTACAAGCAAGGTGAATTTAAGTTTTGCTTTGTTATTCTTTATGCAATTTACATATTTTAAGGTTAATTCCAAAACCGGGGTTTGACCAAGGCAAACCCCTTTCCCCCAACAAACAAACATTTTTCTTGCAGGTACAGGTTTGGGACTGTAGATCCGAGGCCAAATCTGGATACCCTTTTCAGTTTTCTTTCGGACTGTGCGAACAGGGACACTTTCGGATCTGTGCAGATCGAGTTGGAAAAAGTGGTACAGGGTCGACCTTTTTCATAAGACGACATCAGAACGAAAAAAGATTTCTAGGTTTTGTCCGTCTCTGTGTCCTGGTTCGGTATCAACTGTCAGCATCTCTAGAAACAGTCTACAGATCTCAGAAAACAACAATCTTTGATCTGCAATTTTGTAAGGTTGGTACTTTCTCCTATTCTTTTCAATTACTGTCATTAATCATATTAATCAATCAATTTATAGAATTTAAGATACCCTTTCTTGGTCTCTTTCCAAATATTGGATTCATTTGTGTATTAACCCTTTGGGGTTGATCAAAATTGAATCTCCTATTTGTGTATTTGAGGGTGAAAGAGAGGAGCATCTTATCTTCCCTTAATCACAATCACAATTACAATATACAATCAATATCAAACTCAATTATGAGTAAGTGTAAAGTAGGGTTAAGGAAATCAACACAAATAACAATTAACAATTCAACCCCCCCCCCCCCCCCCCCCCCCCCCTTACCTTAACCAAACTTTTTCATCTTTACAATAGGGTGAAGATTTTAATAGTTAGAGTGCATCTTAATAATTGAAACAATATTTATAAACTGAGAAGTTATTATATTTATAGTATAATAATAAATGGGATTTTATGTTTGTTTTGATTAAGTTAAAAAGATGGGTTTTGAAAATGTTTAATCTTATTATAAAATCGTAATAAAAAATATATATGTTTTATAAGATATGTGATTACATATAGAAAATCATATTTATTAGAGGGAGAAGCAAAAACAATAGTCTTGGGTTTGCTTCTTAGTGGTCTCAAGTTACTCCAAAGACCTGATGCACTTAGCTTGCAGGCAATTTGATACATCCCCAGAGGATTAGTCTTGCCTCGACTCGCCCCTTCTTGACCCCAACTTGGCAGAAAGTAAGTCCAATGTAAGGCAGGTTGGGCGCTAGGCTGGGTCGCAGGGATACTTTTAGCGCAACAAAAAATAAATAATAATAAACAACTCAAAATTAACAAAATCCTAAAAGAAGAGAAACAAAGAGTATGGGCCTAATTTAGACCAAGCCTCTTAAGCTCATATGTAACTTGTAGTTCTTTTCCAAGGAATTCCACCTGGTCTTCAAAGTAGTATTCAAATCATCCATTTTAAAGTCAATTAAGCCTAGAGTGGAGGTAGGAGTGAAGAGACCAAGGATAGTTGTTGGTCTAGTTTTCTTGGTAGATCCACTGGGTTCTATCTTTCCTCTTCTTTTTGAGCTCTTCTTATAGGACATATATGTTGGTGATTGAATTCTTTATATATTCTTTTACTAATTTGACTAATTTTCTTCAAATTTTTCTTTATATCACTTCGATTTTTTTCCAATGAAGCAATAATGTTGTAGACTATCTCTAGTTTTTCAAGAATCAAACATAGTGAAAATTTTGTTCACTTTATTCCATAATTCTTCATCAAAAGAAATCTTATCAAGGGCCTACGGATAGCACTTTCAATTTCAATTTGTTAACCTTGTGCCACACATTTTGATCTTCCAAAGGACCCATTTCAACACACTAATTTTTAGGTCTAATTTTCTTCAAATAACATAACACTATACTTTAAATCCATGCAATCATTACAAAGATCTTCTGATCCTGTAAGTTCATGACTTAGAAATTAATAACTTATGTAATATTATAAGAATGCACCAATACAAGATAATCTAATATACAATTAAAGATCTATTATTTTAAGAAACTTCTGTTTCAATGTACTTAAAAAAAATATAAGAAAAACCTAAAGTCTAAAATTTAACATTACAATTATTAACTAGACTAGAATAAATAAAATGACAACTTCTAATTCTCTCCCCTACTATTAAGAGCGACAACCTTAAAATTGGTTGCATCCTTTCTTTCCCTTAGGAACTTAGTTTGTGATCTTGTGTACCTGTGGGAATTTGTAGTGTGTTTGTGCCTATAAGCTCTGTATGACTCTTGAGCAGTCCCCAAACTTGACAATGACAGGAATATTGTCAATAGTATGGACAAAGCGAAAATAATAAGCAATGCCTACCATGGAAGTGAGGAATAAAATATGAGCTTTCATAGCAAGGAAACATTACTGATAAAGTGTCCTTATTCAATCATCTCACTTATTCATAAAGTGATTTTTCCAAATAAAATATGAGCTTTCATAGGAAGGAAACATTATTGATAATGTGTCCTTATTCAATCATCTTACTTATTCATAAAGTGATTTTTCCTTTCATACAAGATAATGGGAATCAGAACAGATTTCAATTTCAAATTCGACTGTATTAAAACAGACCGACATACCTAAAAATTTCCAAGTCAGCTCACAATTCACATTTAGATAATAGTTCTGTATTTTCTTATTGCATAAGTCAAATGATAAAGACAAGTGGTACGTAGTCAGGAGATTCTTTGACTCTTATTTTTTTATAAATTTAATGTTTTTTAAAATAAATTATGTTTAGTATAATTGATGATAATGATGGTAAGTTTTACAATTTTGTCATATATCAAAATTTAAATTTCTTAAGATAAAATATAATAATTGATATTCAAATATAATAAATGAAGGTCAGAAGATTATTGTTCTGAACAATTTTTATCTCTATTTTGATTCTTAATTTTTATGAAAGAAATCAACATAAACTGTGTTCTTGTATCAAATAAAAAACAAACTCATAATTAATATAAAATCTTAAAAAAAATAATTTAACTATATACTATTTATCTAAACATATTTATTATTCTTCGACTTCTTGATAATGGAGGCACTATCCACCTCAATGAAGATACATTAAGATAAGTTTGTTTAAGTGCATTGTCATGTTAGTAGAATTGTGCAGATGATGTAGACTGGCTAATTTGTCTTTCTTCATTAATACTGTCACCATTAATCACTAGTCAGCAAAACCGACTATGATATTCCAATAGTATATCTATAAAATTAATTAGAACAATGACCCAAGTATTGAATGTCATTGGTTGTCTTCATTATCTTTTTGACTTTGCATGGGATTCTTTTCAATTATTGATATAACATCAACATGTCTGCCACACAGATTTGGTAGCAAGAGTAAACGACTACTCTTTTTAATCTGTTCCCACTTGTTGGATGGCGTCATTTTAGTTTTACTCCTTTTTGATATGGCATTCCCTTCCCAAAGGATATTTAATTTAATTCATTTGACTATCTTTAATGGAATTGCAATCAAAATTGAAAAATTAGGACAGCTACAAGGAGGGCAAATGTGAACATGGTGAGAGACCAATTGTAAATTGTCCCAATGAAGGAAACATATTCATATGTAGAAAGAAAAAGTTGTCAATATGATAAGAAATCATGACATTGATATTTATGATCACTAATAGATGAATCAGATGTGTTTTTGTTTAAATGAATCAGATGAAACAGAAAGTTATGAAAGTAAAGGCTAATTAATGGTGACAAGCTTACATTGAAGAGGTCAGCAAGATAGTTTGAAACACTTCCTCTTGTCTTTTGACAAATATTAGACCATACGGTTGTTTTTCATGGTTGAATGAATATAAGTGGCAAAAAAATTTATTTTGACCAGCTACATTTATATTTCATCTTATCGACTTCCCTCTAAGAGCTTCTATAATCAATTGACTCATGATCGAGAGTTTTCTCTGGGTTAAGTGGGCCAGTGAGAATAGACTCCAATATGACTTCATATACACACTAGTATATCTAACCAAAATAAAGAGGGGGTTTAGGAATTATCAACCCTTATACTCAAGACATATATCTTAGTACTAAGTGGATTGCTAGGGTCTTGGATGGAGAGGCCTATTGGAAGATCTTGGTTCGATACCATATTTAAGTTGTTACAATTGAGAGATCGTGGACTTCAGTTGATTGGCAAAAAAGACTCCTTGCACCTATTCTAAAACTCATGGGTCTGCTACATTTAACTCTATATGGTCTACTTGGCAAATTTTCTCTAGTAGACTAACTTGGTTTGACCAATCCATGAGTCACGGTCTAAGCTTTGCTATTTCTTTCATTTGGTAGAACCGACTAATTTAGCAAGATGAAAAACCTCTTGGTTGTATTAGAAGTCTCAAGAGAAAACACCACTTTAAAAAGGGAATTTAAATCTTTCATGACTTGTAGGACCCTACCAATTTCAATTAGTTACCTAGCAGCAGCTGAAAAATATATTCAAATTTTCCTCTTCAACACGTATTCTCTTTTGAATATACGACAGATGGTGACTCCTGGGCTGGCTTGTTTTTGATCCACTCCTTGCCGCGACAATCTTCGAAAGAACTAGAAATGGCCCCACATGTGGAATATCTGAAACATTCCTCTCGAAAATCATATATAGATAACTTCTCCCAACTATTGCCTTGGTGCCAAGACTCAATGCTAAATAGAAACACAATCTTGGTCAATCAGAGCGGAATAAGTTAATCTTTTAGATTTTGAAATCAAAGGCTGATGCTCAGTCTCAACTAACAGCCTGGAAAGTGATCCATATCAAGTTACCTATTGGTGATCATCTCTTTTTCATCTTCCCACCTCCAATGTGTCCATTTTTGGACTAAAAAGGAGTCTATCAAGCATGCTTTTTGACTCTATACTTACGTCCACCTAACAGCCGTAAAAGTGGTCCATATCAAGTTATCTATTGGTGATCATCTCTCTTTCATCTTCCCACCCCCAATGTGTCTATTTTTGGACTAAAAAAGAGTCTATCAAGCATGTTTTTTGACTTTATACTTACGCCCACCTAACAGCAGTAAAAGTGATCCATATCAGGCTATTTATAAGTGATCATCTCTCTTTCATCTTCCCACCCCCAATGTGTCCATTTTTGCACTAAAAAAGAGTCTATCAAGCATACTTTTTGACTCTATACTTAAACCCACCATCTGCGATGATTCCTCTTCACCACTCTCAGCTCTTTAAACTTAGGCATGGTCCTAGAGTACTGTACTTCTTGAGATTTCCTCTCTCCACAATATCATCGCTCAAACCTTTTAAAACGGTTTGTATTAAACAATATGAAATCCTCCATTAAAATTTTAAAACTTTTATATATCAATTATTTGGTCATGTTTATTACTCGACCTTTTTTATTTTTGTTTCATACTAAAGCAAAACGGAGGCTATCCAGCTCAAAGGAGATGTATTAAGATAGGTTTTTTCAAGCGCGGGCATGGTCATGTGAGTAGAATTATGCAGATGATGTGGACTGGCTAATTTGTCTTCTTCATTAATCGTATCGCCAATACCATAAGTACTTTCAACAATGCCAATTAGGCTATTTTAATAATATATCTGTGGAATTTATTACAGCAATGACCCAAGTATTGACTGGTATTGGTTGTCTTTTATCATCTTTTTGACATTGCACGGGATTGTTTTGAATTTGAAGTAGTTACATAATGGATAAAATCAACTTGTATGCCACACAAATTTGGTAGTAAGAGTAAACGGCCACTCTCTCGAATCTGTTCCCACTTGTTAGATGGCTTCATTTTAGTTTTACTCCTTTTTGATATGGCTTTCCCTTCCCAATGGATATTTATTCATTTCATTGACCGTCTTTAATGGAATTCCAATTAAAATTGAAAAATTAGGTCGGTTCTAAGGAGGGAAAATGTGAACATGATGAGAGACCAGTTTTAAATGGTCTGGAGACATATTCACGTGTAGAAAGAAAAATTCGTGACATTGATATTTCAGAAGACTAATAGATGAATCATATATGTTTTTGTTTAAAGGAATCAGATGAAACAGAAAGTTATGAAAGTGAAGGCTAATTAATTGTGACAAGCTTACATTGAAGAGGGCAGCAAGATAGTTGGAAACACTTTCTCGTCTTTTGACAAATATTAGACCGACCAGTTCTTTTTCATGAATACAAGTGACAAATAAAATTCTTCTCACCACTTACATTTATATTTTATCTTATCGATTTTCTTCTATGAGCTGCTATAAGCAATTGACTCGTAATTAAAAAATTTCTCTCGGTTAAGTGGGCCAATGAGAACAGTCTCCCTATGACTTCATAGGCACACTATATCCAACCAAAATATAGAGGGGTTTAGGAATCATCAACCCTTGTACCCCAGACATATATTTTAGTACTAAGTGGATTGTGTACGCTTCCTTCGATCGCGATCTGTGGTTCTCAAATTTTCCAAAGGCAAGGGTTAGTAGCAAAGGTTTCACAAATGATATAAACTAAGTACACAATAACTACTAAAACGAATAACCTGAAACCTAAGCAATAAAATGTACAAGCAAGAGAAAGGAAAACAAATAAATGCAAACTCCACGTTGCTTGAAGCTTCTATTGTTTCTCTCTACTCCTTCCGAAACGCTGTTTTTGATGCTTAGTATTGGCGGGGCAACGTTTATGACTTGAGAAGTGTCGAGAATTTGCTAATTGAAATGTGTGTGTGATCGCAAGATGGTTTGAATGCTAGAACCAAACTGACATAGTAATGACACACGAGAGCTTGAAATCCTGGATCCTTCAAATGGTTATGAAGGGTTTATTATATAGGAATTGGTGACGATATGAACGGTTGAGATCAATCCCAAAAATAGGGAGATGAATGGTTGAGATTAAAAAGAACTAGAGAAGCCATCAGTAAACTCCACCTCTTCATTTGGTAAAGAGGAGATAAAGCTTGGTTGACTGAAGAGCTAATTATGAGTTACCTTTTTGAACTAAAGAGGTGGGTACGTGAAGTTACCCATGTAGACTAGAGAGATGGGTGGAGTAACTCATGTGAGCTGATTGGAGTTATCTCTTTGAAGATAAATGAATATTTAATTCATTTATTTAATTAAAGTTTTCAACATGTGAGATAATTTTTTATTTAGAATTACTTTTATTGAATGAAATTAAATTAATTTAATTGGAAGAATTTAATTAGTAAGTTTAAATATTTGAATTTAAACTATAGAAAATTGAATTGAATTGAATTAATTAATGGTAATTAATCAATTAAGGTTAATTAATTAAATAAAATTAATTATTTAATTAATTTTGAGAATTTGATTAGATGATTTGGGGAATGAATTTAGAGGAAAATGGATGATTAAAAAATCATTAATTAATAGATGAAAATTAGTGTTTTTAATGTAAAGTCGCAAGCCTGTCGATTTTCGGGTGTCTACATTTGTCCCTCTTTGATGCAATGCGACTTGTCGCAGTGTGTCAAAGATTCTTTGATTTTGTCGTGTCAAAGATTCTTTGATTTTGCCCTAGCTTGCCCCGGCAGTAGTAGGTGTATTTATGCCCCCTCAACAAATTTGAGCGAAAAGTCGCAACATGAGCATTGATTTATTGAAACTGCAAATTCTGAAACTGGGTAGCTGATGGATTTGAAAAATGGTTTTAAATGCCCCTGTTACTGACTGTCGAAGTTTTCGGGGATCGGGAAGAAATTTTGGAGCTCCCAATGAAATTAGGGTTTTTTAGACCCCCTATAAATAGCTAAGAGAGCCATTCATTGGCCACATTGCAATCTTGGAGCTCTCGATTTCTTGGTGAGTCTGCTTTCTATTTTCTGTTGTCTTTTATCTTGTTTTCTTGCGATGGCGGGCCTTCCAGGCATGAATCACATATTTGACCGAGTCCGAACCTACCACAGACCAGCTGGCGTAGGACGTCCGGTGAGTTTTATTTCTTTGCATGTCATTAATGCTTTCGTTTATCACTTTTAAAATTTGTACTTTTTTGAGAAATTGCATTGTGTGCCGCAATCGGTTGCAGTTTTGCCGCAATTGCCAGTTGAAAACTGTAATTGATAAGTGTACCACACTTGTTTATGTTAAATGCCGCAATTGAAGTTTGCATGCCGCACTTGCTATTTGTGTTCTGCAATCGCCTAAAAGTACCGCAGTTGTATTATTTTATTACCGCAATCAATTTTTTAGCACTGTTTGTCTAATGTGTTTGTCTGATATCTTCTTTTTCTTGCTTCTGTTACTTTCCTTAATGATTGAAACTAATATTTTTCTGATTTATTTATTTGTGCAGTTAACTGGGCAGATTCTGCGTTGTCGAGAGTCCAGGCCGGCAGGTCTTGTATACAGATTTCAGCTGACAGAGGATGAGAGGTCAGTTCTTCAAGATCTTGGTTTGTACTGGCTTTGCTATATGCCCGAGATCACGACCAATAGGGGTCTGATCTCTGCTCTTATAGAGCGGTGGCATTCTGAGACTTGCACTTTCTGGTTATCGACCGGTGAGTGTACTATCACTTTGGAGGATGTGTATCTCATCCTCTAGCTTTCGATCCAGGGCGAGCTTGCAGAGTATTCCACCTGCACTAGTATTGTCTCATTGACCGAGCTTTCTGGATTGCCCCGGGATCAGCTTGGGCTGGCTGGTGATTATGATATTCCATGGTCCAGATTTAGCTTGGGCCTTGACAGGCTGTCCACTTTATTGGGCAATTTGATATGTGGCATTTTATGTCCCGATCGTCGACAGCGTGATTTTTCTGTTGGCTTTGGTATTGTATTACAGAGTATGGTTAGGGATCGCACCGTATTCGCTTGGGGGCCATGCATGTTGGCCCACATGCATTTTCATATGTTTTATGTGGCTTACCTTGATGGTAATTCGCTCGGTTGCGGTGTGACCCTACTTCAGATATGGGCATGGGAGCATATTATTGTATGTTGCCCTGTTGGTGCTTGTGTTCTTCCAGCTGATAGGCCATATGTCTTTATGTATGATGGAGACATTGTTTAAACTCATATGGGTCATTTGACATACTGACGGAAGTAGTTGGACATGATTCCTTACTTCAATTGGAGGCCTTATAGAGATTGTCCAGTCTGGGATGCAGATGACATCCATCTTCCTTTTTTCCACCAGCGGAGGTACCTTATTGGACGTGTTACCAATCATGTCCATATGATTGACTTTCACAACACTGATAGGGTGTTGCGCCAGTTCGGAGAGTAGTAGGATGTTTTTGATTCTTATGCATACTTTGCTCGGAGGTCGAGGGACTCTGCTGTATGGGGTGGTGTAGTATCACTTGATGTTGCCCACACTGAGTTTTTAGGCTTACTTTCTATGGCATGGACCTAGCGCTCGGCTACTGTAGACGCAGGTTTGTCTTATTTCTGATTGCTTATGTACTTTCTTTCTTCTCTTTGATACTTTCTCATATCTCATTTTGATACTTATGTCCTTATCTGTGCTGGTACTGATATTTGATTTGTCTTTTGTAGGCACTACACCCCAGTATGATGCCCATTGGTTGTAGGCTTGGCCGGTTGCACTTACAGATGTCTCGCGTCCTATTTCCATGACTATTATGAGGAGGGTTCGATGGGTATGACGTGGTAGGGGAGGTCATGAAGGAGGGAGAGGTGGTGGCAGAGGAGGTAGGGATGGGGGGAGAGATAGTGGTAGGGGAGGTAGGGTTGGGGGGAGAGACAGAGGACAGGGTAGGGGAGATGATGGAGGTGATGATCCTGGTCCCAGGGGTGCTGGTGATAGGGTTAGGACTAGAGGTGGCTGGAGTGAGGGTCAGACTAGTGCTCCTCGAGTTGGGTTGGGTACCATTTTGGAGGATGAGGAGGCCATGGAGGAGGAGGCACCCCAGTTAGTGCGGAGAGTACGCCGATGGACAACTGTTGTTTTGGCTCCTAGAGAGGAGGACAGAGTAGTCATTGAGGACGTTGATATTGAGATTAGTGATATAGACGTGAAGGCTCTAGATGAGCAAAGTGCGAAGACTGGTTCCTCTACTGATAGTGGTAGCACTAACAGTAGCATAAGGGAGAGCTCAGAGAGTGCTGATGATTCCTAGGTTGTTAGGAGGAGAGGAGGTGAGGGTTTGGAAGATAGGGTAGAGGAGGGGGAGATGGACGTGGCTATGGGAGGCATGGATGATGATCCCTCAGATTTGGAGTGCCTCACTAAGCAGGTACATGACCTTCAGGCCATACTTGCTTTATCTGATGCACGTGCTATTGCTTTGGAGGCCCGGGTTACAGCGACCGAGTCTAGAGAGCGATAGGCTCGAGCTGAGGTTCGTTCTTTTATTGACAGTGTACAGGATGCCTCACACCATGAGGTTCTTGACAGGTACTATAGATCTGGGCATGATGCTCAGAGAGAGATTGAGTATTGGAGGCATCATTATGAGGGCGCAGTTCCTGCAACGCAGAGGGTGCCTAGTTATACAGCTTCCCAGAGATCGAGCAGGACCCAACGATCACAGAGAAGTGGTGTTAGGGCTCTTGGTTCATCCCAGTAGACAGATTCTGACATGTCACCCCCTCATCCACCTCCTGGCTAGGGTGGGGGTAGCTCATGTTGACCCGATTTATGTATCATGTACCATTTTTGTAGTGTTGTCACTGTATATACTCTGAGTAGTATCCATTTTTGTATCCTGACACACTGATATTTATTGATATATATGTTGATTACCTTCTTTGATCAGACTTGCGACCGTTCATTGTACTCAGATAGTTTGATTTATATGAGATGCAACTAGTGTTTTTGATATGATGCGCAATGGTTTACTTGCTATATGTATGATTCTACATGATTTGGTAGTTTAGATGTGAGATGTATATGTGATATGATTCTATTATGCTGACTTGTATATGGATGATTTATTTTCCTATGATACTAACATGTTCATGCAGGATGGTGGAAATGAAATGCATGTTTATATGAGATGCTTATGGATACATGTGATTTTATGATTTATCATGTATGCAACCATCATGTTTTTCTTTTCTGATGTACCTAATGGAATGAATGCAATCTATTATGCACAAAATATCTGAGTAATGCATGTGTTAGTTAGAAAGAAGTTAGTTTGGATAGATGTTCTCCGAGATTGATCTAATAGAATGGAGTGATAGAAAGGATGTTCTTTTATATTTTTTGGATAGATATGATTGATAGAAAGGATGAGTGTCTCAAGTTGCTGCCCCTGTTTCCAATATTTGTCATCATTGCATCTTTTTTTTTTGTATTTTCTAAAATTTTAAAGAGCGTCGAATGATCCAGATCACATACCACCTGGATACCGCCATGACCTCTTGATAGTAGAAGGAGAAGATAGATTGACTAGAAAGAGAACCATAGTGCACCCAAATATTGACCATATGGGTTCAACTATGTTACCTGTTTGAAAAGAAAGAGAGCCAAAAACACCCAGATATTGACCATCTGGGTACCACTTGTCCTCTGAATTAATCTAAAAAAAAGAAATCAAGATAGAACTCCTACGCCCCTAGAGTCTATCTGGATAGCATCGTGAGATCTTGATTTCTGAAAGGGAAAGCCAAGCAAACAAGATAAAACTCCTACGCCCCTAGAGTCCATCTGGATAGCATCATGAGCTCTTGTTTGCAAAATAAAGGGAAAGACCATAAAAACCAAGATAGAACTCCAAAGCAAACTTAGAGTCCATCTGAATAGTGCTTCGAGCTCTTGATTCTATAAACCAAACAAGAAAAGAGAAGGAATGTCCAATTCTTTCCCAGGGTTAAGCTCAAATCGTGGAACTGTGCGGCTACCAGATAAGTGACAGCGCCTATTGCCTTTATCCTAAATCATCATGGCCCTGAAATCAAAGTGAACATTCAACAGACAACAATCAAAGAAAATAAGTCATGATCTATCATAGCTACTCTCCTCACATGGTGGATCCTGGAGTAGCGTAAGAACATAACTGTGAAATATAGACTGACATCTGACCGATTTGACTGACCTAGTCAACATTTTTGGATGGTTCCTTGATGCAGTTGGATTCTCTTGATTGTCTTGACTCTTTGGATAGGCTTGATTTCTTGAGTGCATTTGGTTTCAATAATAGATTACTCATATAAGATTGACCTGTCTGGTTTGATCATACCCGTCACTGTGTAAGACTATTGATATGGTTGGATTGATTGATTGCTTTGATCATGTTGGTACCTGATCAAGCTGTGTCCAATGGGCCTAATTCTGGTTTGCAAAGCTCATGATTGTGACAATTTGATTGATTTGTTTGATCGTGTTGGCAGCTGATCAAGCTGTGTCAGATGGGCCCAATGTTGGTTTGCAAAGCTCATGATTGTGACAATTTGACAGATTGGCTTGGTTGCCATTTGCTTGTTGATTGATCTGATAGATTGATAAAGTTGTCTCAGATGAGCCCAATGCTGATTTGCAAAGCTCATGATTGTGACATTGACTGACTAGGCGTGATCACCCTTTACTCTCTTGATAACCGAGTTGGTTTTATTGCTTGGAATTTTGCAATTTTATGAATGTTTTTGAAGAAGATTGATTTCTCTTGATTTTTGATCTTTTTAGGATTTTTTGATGAGTTTTCCAATTTTTTAGAATTTTTTTAGGACATTTAGATTTGCCCCCTAGTCTGGTGGACCAGTATTAACCATGGGTAAGTGCTTGGTGCTCAGAGGGGAATGTGCTTTTGGATACAACTTTGGATAGTCAGTCTTGCATTTGAAATCTGCTCAAGCTTTTGGAGTTCATTGATGGTGAAGCTGGATTTTAACACTTGGTGCCTGTTTGCCAGGTTTTCACCAAGGTACCTACTCAATAGCACCTGATTTCTAGGCTTTCATTGAGAGAGATTTTATTTCTCTTTACTTTTTTTGCTTTTTTGATTCTTTTTGTTGTCACCAAGGCACCTGATTGCTAGGTTTTCGCCAAGGTAACATTTTGTATTTTCTAATTTTTTTTTGGTATTTTCTGGATATGTATATAGGTGCCTTAACTGTAGAGACCTCAAGGGTAGAACCTCTTGAGGTGGATGTTGTTTATGTATCTGGGGATTCGATCTCCTTCTGGTGTTGCTAGTATGAATGCCCCACTCTGAGTAGAGCTGACAATGACAAAAGGTCCTAGCCAGTTAGGCTCAAACTTTCTAGGTTTGACTCGCTCTGCTTGATTCTTTTGATTTTCCATGAGGACAAGGTCTCCTAACTCAAATGTTTGTGGCTTCACCTTCTTGTGATAGTTTCTTCTAAGGCAATTCTGATAGCCTTGTATGTGGTCGAAGGCATGCTATCTTCTTTCATCTAGTAACTCTAGTTCACTGAGCCTTGCTACTTTGTAGTCTTCATCTGAAACCAAGTTCTTCAATGATATCCTTAGGGATGGGATTTCCACTTCAAGGGGTAATACTGCCTCTGATCCATAGACTAGGGAGAAAGGAGTGGCTTTTGTAGGTGTTCTCACACTAGTTTTGTATGCCCATAATGCAGGACTAAGATGTAAATGTCAGTCTTGCCCTGTTTCATTCACTATTTTCTTCAAGATTTTCAGGATTGTCTTTTTTGTAGCTTCGGCTTGGCTGTTCCCTTGAGGATAATAAAAGGAAGAGAACCCTTGTTTGATATGGAACTGTTCGCATAGCTCTTCAACATCTTTGTTCTGGAAAGGTGTACCATGATCTGTCAGGATTGTTTGAGGGATCCCGTATCGACATATAATGTGGTTAAGTATGAACATTGCTATTTTCTTTCTAGTGATGTAAGTGAGGGTAATTGCTTCCACCCACTTGGTGAAATACTCTGTTTCCGCTAAGATGTATTTATGTCCATTTGCTAAAGAAGATGTAATTTTTCCAACTAGGTCAATTCCCCACATGGAATATGGCAATGGTGATGTGATAAGATTTAGTTCCTGGGCTGGTGCATGGATGAGGTCTCCATGAATCTGAAACTGTCTAGACCTTTGAACATGTTTGTGTGCATCTGTTTCTATTGTGGGCCAATAGTATCCCATGCGGATGATCTTCTTAGATACGTTGTTGCCACCTCCGTGGGTTCCACAAATTCCTTCATGTACCTCGTACAAAGCTTTATGGGATTCCATGGAAGTGAGACATCATAGTAACGTTCCATCTAGACTTCGTCTGTATAAAGTAGTTAAGAGGATGGTATACCTAGAGGCTTGGCGGATGAGGGAATTTCTCTGGTTCCTAGACAAGTTGGGAAGTAAGAAATTGTTTTGGAGATAGTTATAGACATCTTGGTATCATGGGGATTCAGGACCAACAAGGACACATGTTGATCCTGTGATAGATGCTTGGTGTGATGGCACCAAGAGTTTCTCTACTAGAATCTAGAATCTTGTTTTGTTGCCTGGCATATCAATCAGTGATGCTATGGTAGCCATCACATCTGCAGCTTTGTTCTGTGCTCGTGGGACTTGCTCGAAGAAGATGTAATGGAGCTCGGTGCGTAGTCTTTCCATCTATGCTCTGTATGGTATAAGCTTTTCATCTTTGGTCATATAATCATTGTTGACTTGACTAGTGATTAACTACGAGTCTCCAAAGACCTTTAGGTTCTTGATTCTCCATTGAATTGCTATCTTTAGACCAATGACCAGTGCCTCATATTCTACTATGTTGTTGGTGGATGGGAAATTGAGTCTGAAAGACTTTGGAATTGTATCATGATTTGGGGTGATAAGCACTATCCATGCCCTCGCACCATGGTTCGTACATGATCCATCAAAATAAAGTTGCCATACCTCGATCGCCGGTTGTAGTGTCATAATAGATTCATCAAGAAAGTAAAAAATAATAGGCTGATGGTCTTGAACAGGTGCCTCTGCTAGTTGATCTGCGATCACTTGCCCTTTGATGGCCTTTCTGTCTACATACTCAATGTCAAACTCACTTAAGATCATTACCCACTTCGCCAGTTGTCCAGTGAGCGTTGCTTTGCTTAGGAGGTACTTTAAAAGATCGATATGTGCGATTAACTTTGTTTGGTGACTCAACATATAATGTCTCAGCTTTTGGGAAGCGAGAACAACTGCAAGGCATGACTTCTCAATTGGCGTATAGTTTAGCTCATATCCAACCAATGTTCTACTTAGATAGTAGATGACCCTCTCTTTACCTGCATCATCATGTTGTGCCAAGAGTACACTTGGACTGGTGGTACCAATATAGGAGACTTGAGAAGGTAGTCTTTGAATATTTGAAATGCCTGTTCGCACTGCTCTGTCCATATGAATTTGATGTCTTTGTGCAATAGATGTTGGAATGGGTGGCACTTTTCTGCTAGCTAAGCTATAAAGTGCCTGATTGATTGGAGCCTTCCTTATAACCCTCTTAGTTGTCTCAGGTTTGATGCTGGAGGCATGTCCAAGATTGCTTTGACTTTCGCTGGGTTCACTTTGATTCCTCTATGTGACACTATAAACCCCAGTAACTTTCCTGTTTTGACACCAAATGCATATTTCTTTGGGTTTAGACGGACCTTGAATTCTTGCATTCTGTCAAAGATTGGCCCCAAAACTTGTAGATGATCCTTTCAAAGTATTGACTTGGCTAGTATGTCGTCCACATAGTCTTCCATTGTTTTGTGGATGAGATCATGAAATATAGTTGTCATAGCCCTTTGATATGTCACTCCGG
>MU223590.1:2935665-2949302 GCA_018584345.1 Thuja plicata
AATATTTTTAATCGGTATGGTTGTCAACACAATACAATTTTTGCAGAATCTTGAGGTAATTCATTTGTATGGTTGCAGTGAGTTTGTATTTTAGAATTTGTAAGCGAGGGATTCATTTTTTTCCCATGCTTGATATCATTCTTTTAAGAAAAATCTATTTTACCTATTGATTGAAGGCATTGGTTCCATATCTACTAGATTCTGAAAGGTCATCTTCATTAGTGTGGCCTAGAACACTTGACTATGATAGCTTTCAATATAGACATGGGGATATGAGCAGACTTTAGAGACAATATAACCATTGTGTTTTCCTATGCTTAATATGCTTTCTTCATGGTCTATTGAGTAAAGTTTAATAAAGGAATATAATATGACAGTTGAATCCAAGTAAAAAAAATTTTAAAAAAAAAAATTGAAAAAAAAATAATTAAAAAAAAAAAAAAAATTAACATTGGTCGAAATTTCGACCAATGCAATGGTTTATATCCACCAAAGCTTTGGTCACAATTTCGACCAATACCTCGGTGGAAAGCAAAACATTCATGTCGGAATCTGTGGAACAGGTGGTCGAAATTTTGACCAAATATTGGTCGGAAGTTTCCACCAAATATTAGTCGAAATTTTGACCGTATATTGGTCAGAATTTTCGACGGCTATTTCTATCAAATTGAGAAAGAGCTATAGTCGAAATTTTGACCTCTATGTTGGTCGAAATTGCGACCAATAAAAAAAATGTCAAAATTTTGACAAAAAAAGACCGACGAAAGGTTTGGTCGAAGTTTGGTCGTGCATTCGACCAATTACTGTCAAAATTTCGACCAATTTTCGTCAAAATTTGAGCTCAAATTTACTAGTGAAAAAAGGCTGCCCCACGGGGCTGTTCAATGAATAGAGCAAAACTAGTATTCATGAAAGGATCATTCTCTTGCTCTATTTCCCAAGCGGGGAAACAGTTGATATATGACTCATTAGGTTGAGTTCTAGCCTTAGACCTTGTGTAAGGCCCTCCATGAGGTGTTTGAGACATAGTGCGGTCCAGGTTTTGTAACTAAAACAAGTGATAAAAACAAGTGATATAAAGAAAACAAGGAAGAAGATCCTTTCTGAGGAAGTCCAAGTTATGTTTTGGACAAGGGTAATTCTAAGGACAGATTTTGATATAACTTGATCTCAAAGTGGTGATGGTAAAAAGATAAGATTTTTCGACCTTTGCCTTGGAAAAAGTCACTTTGATAAAGATGATGATGTTTGATATGATGACATCAAGGTATTTTGAGTCTGAGCTTTCGAACTAACAATGTTTTTGACAATAATCGTGCTTCTACAGAGAAGGGATAATCTTTAATGTTTTGAGATTCACACAATGTTCTTTGCATTTTCTTGGGATAGACACTAGTTTTAGACACCAAATGAAGAATTATTTCAAGGTTTTAGGTTAAAATAGGAATAATGTATCTCTGGTCAATTGCGGTACAACTTCACCGATTGCAGTAAAGTAAACGGTCGATTGCAGTAGTTTATCACCGATTGCGGTAATAAACATGATGATTGTGGCAACAAACACGTTAATTGCAGCAAAATTCCTTCAATTGTGGCACAATGTGGGCAATTGCGGTAAAACAAAAATAGTCTCAAAAAAGACTAAGAGATGAGTATCACTGCTTGACAATTTTGGAATTCTTTTGGAACAATGCTTCTGATTTGCAAGAAAGTTGACGTTGACAACCCTAGAATTTAACACATTGGACTCATTTTTTACAGTTTGGATGTTTTGTTTTGCATTTTCATAAACTGGTCAAAGAAACAAGCATAATAGACACTCTATTTTGAAGAATGAAGACTAAAAATGTGTATGTTCTACAACTTTTTCAAGTTGCAAGGTTATCACAAGGTCTCAAAAATGAACAGTCAAATTAATCTAGGTCAATGGCTTTAGAATACAATGTTATAGGCCCAATGCTTGAATATCTGTTAGCTCACACAATAATTGGCACGCTACTAGGACACAAAGGTCCATGACATAGGTGCCCGTGTTTTTTTCGTTTCTAGGTATTGTTGCCCTGAAGTGAAGATCTCTTTCACTACACAAATACCGTGGGACACCTATGTTGGAAATCTTGGGGGGAAATTTTGCAACCCCTTGCACTATAATAAGGTACCTATTCAGAGGTAAAATGGGTTGGCCTCTAATTAATCAAGGTTGTAGTAAGGGTCCGTGGTGTCTCTCCAATCGGTTTGTATGTGCGTGACTCACTTAAGAGCCTATTTGATCACACTGGCTCCTTAGGGATATTCACTTGATCCAGACTATTACCAACACGCCTCGCTCGAGCTTGGCTATACAAGATAGAACTTTGGTTCGTGCCTTATTTATATACCAATCAGAAGGATTACCGGTTTAAGGTCATTCTCCAAGGAAGAAGCGCATTCCTCGGACAAGCCTTTCTCAAAAATTACAAAGGTTTGCAATCTAACAGTTTGTGCAAGTGCACCCAAAACTCAAGACACAAGGTAAATTGATTAAGCTCCAAAGTTTGAAATGTGAACTAAGCTACACCATCATACAAGCACCAATGTTCAATTTTAAGCCCAAAAGTAGGTGTTGATTGCTTGTTCAATTTTAATGCACCAATTTGAGAGATCTTTTGCTTTTGTTCAATTTTAGTCCCCACGTCAATTTTAAGCCCAAATTTGAAATGTGAGATGTGATATGTTTGGCAAGCACTGTTCTTTTTAAACCCAAATTGACAAATGAATTCCTTTCAGTTTGCTTTGTTTAGACAGGTTAGTATCAAAAAAGATTCTTACAAAATGAGAGTATATGTAACTTTGAAACAATGAATGATTGATACTCACAATAACTTACCCTTCTCTGTTCTCGGTGATTCTCCTGGCCCTACACAGAAAACCAAAAAATATCAGTTTAGAAACAGACGGAAAAAAGATTTGGATCTAATATGCAATATTTCTTGCGATTGCGGCAAAGTACTGGCAAGTGTGGCAAATATCTGGCGACTGTGGCAAAGCACTAGAAACGGTGGAGAAGTACTGTCGATTGTGGTACAGATCGAGCAATTGTGGCACAATAATGATGATTGCGGCACAGATCAAGCAATTGCGGAAAAGTACCAGAAGAAAGAAGATAGAAAATGATAGAATTATACTGTGAAAGCCTACAATCAATTGCGGTACTAAACCAATCAATTGCGGCATAGTTTCATCGATTACGGTAAAATACCAGCAACTACGAAATAATACAAATATAAAAAAAAGATAGATTTTTAGATTTGTGACCGTACGGCCGTGGTTGATCAATCCTGTTTATCATCTACAAGAGATATTTGGGTTGTTTGTTTCATGTTGGGTTCACCAAAATGTACGCCTCCTTGGATCGTGATTCGTGGTTCCCAAGCTTTCCAAAAGCAAGGGTTAGTAGCAAAGGTTTCACAAATGATATAAACCAAGTACATAATAACTACTAAAATGAATAACCTGAAACATAAGTAATAAAATGTACAAGCAAGAGAAAGGAAAACAAATAAATGCAAACCCCACGATGCTTGAAGATTCTATTATTTCTCTCTACTCCTTCTAAAATGCTGTTCTTGATGCTCAGTATTAGCGGGGCAACGTTTATGACTTAAGAAGCGTCGATAATTTGCTAATTGAAATGTGTGTGATCGCAAGATGGCTTGAATTCTAGAACCAAACTGACATAGTAATGGTGCACAAGAGCTTGAAATCCTGGATCCTTCAAATGGTTATGAAGGGTTTATTATATAGGAATCGGTGATGATATGAACGGTTGAGATCAATCCCAGAGATAGGGAGATGAATGGTTGAGATTAAAAGAAACTGGAGAAGCCATCAGTAAACTCCACCTCTTCATTTGGTAAAGAGGAGATGGAGTTTGGTTGATTGAAGAGCTAATTATGAGTTACCTTTTTGAATTGAAGAGGTGGGTGAAGTTACCCATGTGGACTGGAGAGATGGGTGGAGTAACCCATGTGAGCTGATTGGAGTTATCTCTTTGAAGATAAATGAATATTTAATTCATTTATTTAATTAAAGTTTTCAACATGTGAAATAATTGAATTCTTTTTGATTTAGAATTGCTTTTATTCAATGAAATTAAATTAATTTAATTGAAATTAATTTAATTGGAAGAATTTAATAAGTAAGTTTAAATATTTGAATTTAAACTATAGGAATCAATTAAGGTTAATTAATTAAATAAAATTAATTATTTAATTAATTTTGAGAATTTGATTAGATGATTTAGGGAATGAATTTAGAGGAAAATAGATAATTAATTAATGATTAAAAAACTATTAATTAATAGATGAAAATTAGTGTTTTTAATGTAAATTCGCAAGCCTGTCCATTTTCGGGTGTCTACAGATTGTTAGGGCATTGGATGGAGAGGCCTATTTGGTTCGATACCATATCTAAGTTGCTATAGTTGAGAGACCATGGATATTTGTTGATTGGGAAGAAAAACTTCTTCTTGCACCTATTTAAAACTCATGGGTCTGCTCGATTTAACTCTCTACAGTCTATTTGGCAAGTTTCCTCTAGTATACTAATTTGGTTTGAGCAATCTATGAGTCATGGTTTAAAATTTTTTACTTCTTTCATTTGGTGGAACTGACTAATTTAACAAGATGAAAAATTTCTTAGGTGTATTAAAAGTCTTAAAAGAAAACCTCTTTAAGAAAGGAATTTAAGTATGTTGAGTGACTTGTGGGACCCTACCAATTTCAATTAGTTACCTAGCAGCAGCTAAAAAATATATATTCCAATTGTCCTTTTCAACAACAATTTCCTTCAAACAAGATAGTGATGAAATAATATGGAATTGCTCTTAATCAGGATGATATAATGCAAAGGATGAATATAAGGTAGCATCTAGGTAGCAAGAAAGGGCCAAGTCTCAATTACCAATCCACTTGTGTTGGGACAAACTATGCAAGCCAAAGACAAACATATTCACTTGGGCAGCTTTGCAAGGCCAAATTTTAACAACAAATTGGTTTAAAATGATTGGTTTTCAGGGTCCCTCAATTTTCTTCTTAATGTAACAACATTGAGGAGGATGTTGATCATATGTTGCTAACTTGCCATTTTCCAAAGAATGTTGGCAATGACTATGTGCTAAATTAGGATGGCTATCAACATTACCAAATGATATTGTGAAGTTATTTCAATCTTGGCCAAGCCTATATAAAAATAGTTTATTTGGTAGTTTTTGGGTAATATCACCTTCAATTATAGTATGGAAGATATAGAAGAAAAGGGATATACTAATCTTTCAAGGGAAATATGTGGAATGGGAAACGCTTACGAATAAGAGGGAAGCAATTATTGTGGAAACAATGAATTCAAGAATACATGTCCAAAAGCATAAATCAAGTTATTTCATGGGCTGGGATAATAGAATGCACAAAAGTTGGTTTGGTTTGAGAATCCCTTTAGTCATTTGTAAAGGATGTCAACTAAACAAAATTAATCTAGAGAAAATTGCAAATGGTGCCCCCAAAACTCAAGATGGTTTAAATTGAATTTTGATGGTACTTCTAGAGGCATTCCAAGACCATCAGGAGCAGGTTGTATTAGTCATTTATGTCAAGGCAAGATTGTAGCAAGATTATCAAAACTATTGGGAATTGACACTAATAATATAGAAGAATTTAAGACTTTAGTGGAAGAATTATCCCTATGTATAGACTTGAATTTGAGAAGGGTTGAAATGGAAGGGGATTCAATCATTATCATAAATGCATAAGGACGAGAAAGATTTCTAATTGGAAATTAGAGTCACTCTTGGACAAAGATATGGAATTGATGGAAAAGTTAGAAAATGTAACAGTGAATCATATTTTTAGAGAAGGTAATACACTAGCGAATGAACTAGCAAACTTAGGAGCTGATGGAATTAATACTATATCTATAAAATTTATTACAGCAATGACCCAAGTATTGAATGGTATTGGTTGTCTTATATCATCTTTTTGAATTTGCATGGGATTGTTTTGAATTTGAAGTAGTTATGTAATGGATAAAATCAACTTGTCTACCACACAAATTTGGTAGCAAGAGTAAACGACTACTCTCTTGAATTTGTTCCCACTTGTTAGATGGATTCATTTTAGTTTTACTCCTTTTTGATATGGAATTCCCTTCCCAATGGATATTTATTCAATTCATTGACCATCCTTAACGGAATTCCAATTAAAATTGAAAAATTAGGTCAGTTCTAAGGAGGGAAAATGTGAACATGATGAGAGACCAGTTTTAAATGGTCCCAATGATGGAGACATATTCATGTGAAGAAAGAAAAATTCGTGACATTGATATTTCAGAAGACTAATAGATGAATCAGATATGTTTTTCTTTAAATGAATAAGATGAAACAGAAAGTTGTGAAAGTGGAGGCTAATTAACCGTGACAAGCAAGTACATAGAAGAGGGTAGCAAGATAGTTGGAAACACTTTTTCTTGTCTTTTGACAAATATTACATCAACTAATTCTTTTTCATGAATACAAGTTGCAAATAAAATTCTTCTCACCAGTTACATTTATATTTTACCTTATGGACTTTCTTCTAAGAGCTTCTATAATCAATTGACTCGTGATTAAGAATTTTCTCCGGGTTAATTGGGCCAACGACAATAGCCTCCCTATGACTTCATAGGCACGGTCTAAGCTTTTTTATTTCTTTCATTTGGTGTAACCGACTAATTTAACAAGATGAAAAATCTCTTAGTTGTATTAAAAGTCTCAAAGGAAAACCTCTTTAAGAAAGGAATTCAAGTCTGTCCTGACTTGTGGGACCCTACCAATTTCAATTAGTTACCTAGTAGCAGCTAAAAAAACTTATTCCAATTGTCATTTTCAACAATTTCCATCAAACAAGAGAGTGATGAAATAATATGGAATTTCTCTAAGTGAGGATTATATAATGCAAAGGATGGATATAAGGTAACATCTAGGTAGCAAGAAAGAGCCAAGGCTCAATTACCAATCCACTTGTGTTGGGACAAACTATGCAAGCCAAAGACAAGCATCTTCACTTGGGCAACTTTGTAAGGAAAAATTTTAACAACAAATTGGTTTAAAATGATTGGTTTTCAGGGTCCCTCAATTTTCTTCTTAATGTAACAACATTCAAGAGGATGTTGATCATATGGTGCTAACTTGCCCTTTCTCCCAAGAATAATGGCAATGGCTATGGGCTAAATTAGGATGGCTATCAATATTCCCAAATGATATTGTGACGTTATTTCAATCTTGGCCAAGCCCATATAAAAATAGTTTATTTGGTAGTATTTGGGTAATATCACATTCAATTGTAGTATGGGAGATATAGAAGAAAAGGAATAGAAGAATCTTTCAAGGAAAGTCTATGGAATGGGAAATTCTTACGAATAAGATGAAAGCAATTATTGTGGAAACAATGAAATCAAGAATACATGTCCAAAAGCATAAATCAAGTTATTTCATAGGCTGGGATGATAGAATGCACAAAAGCTAGTTTGGTTCAAGAATCTCTGTACTTGTTCATAAAGGATGTCAACTAAACAAAATCGATAGAGAAAATTGCAAATGATGCCCCCCAAACTCAAGATGGTTTAAATTGAATTTTGATGGTACTTCTAGAGGCAATCCAAGACCATCAGGAGCAGGTTGTATTAGTCATTTATGTCAAGGCAAGATTGTAGCAAGATTATCAAAGCTATTGGGAATTGACACTAATAATATAGAAGAATTTAAGGCTTTAGTGGAAGAATTAACCCTATGTATAGAATAGAATTATCCCTATGTATAGAATATAATTTGAGAAGGGTTGAAATTGAATGAGATTCAATCATTACCATAACTTCGATAAGGATGAGGAAGATTTCTAATTGGAGATTACAGTCACTCTTGGAAAAAGCTCTGGAATTGATGGAAAAATAAAAAAATGTAACAATGAATCACATTTTAGATAAGGTAATACACTAGCGGATGAACTAGAAAACTTAGGAGCTGATAGAATTAATACTAAACAGGTTTTCAGAGTTTGAAACCTATTGCAATGGTCAAATTTCACACTAGGCAAGAGTTGATTTCCCTTTTATTGGTTATCACAACTGTTGAAAAATAAGATGAGAGTCTCTTTGATGTAGTGGATGGTCGGGTAGTCCGAACAAATTACAAACGTTCATACCTACTATCCAGTTCAAATTTTGGGAGTTTGGAAAGAAGCCTGACCTGCTGACAATGTATGAGGTTGGTAGTCAACAATAAATTTAAATCCATGAACCACTTTTATTTGGTGAGTGAGAGTTGGGAAGAGTGCCCGACTTGCCAACAATGTATGATATTGGGAAGTCGAGGTTGGTATGGGAGTTGGGAAGAGCGCCTAACTTGCCAACGATGTATGATGTTGGGTAGCTGGATAGTTGGAGTTGGTTTAAGATTTGGGAAGAGATTCTAACTCGCCAACAATGTATGATGTTGGCTAGTCGAGTAGTTGAGGTTGGTTCTAGAGTTTGGAAGAGTGTCTGACTTGCCAACAATGTATGATGTCGGCTAGTTAGGGTGTTTTTAAGAACCAAACAATAATGCCATCTTTGTTTCCCTTTGATGTTGGGTAGTTAGGAGAATTGAGGAATCTTTAGAGGACAATAGCCAGGATGCAATAAAGGCAGGGGAAGTGGCTCCACCATACTAGGAGGGAGGGACATCTACGACAATAGTGGTGGAAAAGATAAATTGAAACTTGGTCAAGCTACAAAATCTTCAGGGATGAGGGAGTGAAAATATGAGAATGATGGTGTTATGCCCTGCATACCCGTCCCTAAATTTTGTAGGCAAAATGTTGGGTCCCCCTTTTCGCTTTTTCTCTTCCTTGGTTTTTATTTCATTTTCTTTGTTTTCCCTTCGGGATTTGCTTTCGCGAGGTTTGTCTTTCTTTTGTTTTTCTTCCTTGTGTCTTCGGGACCCAGTCCTAAAGTCTATTTGTTCTTTCCAAAGTCAGATTCTGAAATCTGGGATTCTCTGCCATTATGTCTTCTTCCACAAGAAGGTATGGTCGCATGGAATCTCCAGGCCTGGAGTCTGGACGATTCGCTTGTCCTAGAGTTGTCGAAAAAGTGAAACCTAATTTTACCCTAGGGGTATAAATGGAAGTTACCTATCATTTTCACAGTTACCGCGACTAAAAAACTTAGAGCATTCAGAGTGATATTGAAGCAATTAAGGTGATTAAACCAGCGAGTTACTCCCTATGCTTAGTGGCTAATTGAACATTGATTTGCGGTGTTTGCTTGTGATCATTCAAAGGTGGACCTGCTGCAAAGCATTTCTCATGTTCATCTTCCCTATGTCCTTCATGTTTTCAGGTTGGTTGTCATTTTCCTTCTCTGGTTTTCTGTTCCTCTAGTTTTCTATCATTCTTTTCATTTTTGTGGTGCTCATTTTGTTTGCTTTTTCTTTCATTTATTTTTTTTTTTTTTTTTTCTGTGTTTGCTCCTGGTTTGCCTCCCGTTGGTGGGTTGGCCCTGCCAGAGGGTTGTCTACCTTCTATGCATTTATAATCTAGTGTATATATTGTGCATTGTTGTAGATTAGCTTTTGTGCCTTCGTAAGTTCTATACATTATGTAAATATTCTATAAATATCATATATACGCCTCGGCTCTCTATATTTTAGCATGTATACCTCTTGTATATCCTTCCATTGTCGATGAGATCATCATGCTCCATCACATTTTGAATCATTCTGTTGAGCTCATCGAGAGGGAGTCACCACGGTTTGAACTCAGCACCTCGCTGGTTTTAGCCATGGTGGCTTTCTCTCTCCTATGTCGTGTTATCTTAATGGTGGGATTAATTTCCAATGAGTGGGCATTCAAACCCCATCCCATCTGGCATTCAATTTCCCTTGTGTTGGCCCACTTGTCACCATTAATGTCATTTACGCTGCCTGTCACGTGGCCATGCGATAACCCATGTCAGCCAAGTATGACTTCCTACTAGTCACATCAACACGGCAACGACTAGTTCTTCCAGACTCTGAGTGCCAAGGCCCCTAAGTTCTCATTCCATCTTTGCCATTTGGTTCAAATACCCCAGAGCACCCAGGTGTTTACCAAAATCTATCTCATGTTTATCTTGAATACTCTGGGACTTTGATATATGCTAACACTTTTTGGACAGGTGTGACACGGTGATGATTTCCCTGGAATCTGCATAAATTATTATTATTATATCATGTATTGAAGGTTCTTCGGTCTTGTAGGTTGTATATTGTGTGATCAAAATGTCTGAGGTGATCACTCCTCCTAATAGCCCAGAGCTACCTACTACCTCCACTCGGGCAGACACAAAAACCAAGGTTAAAAAGATGTTGGCAAAGCTGCCATTGACCTCCAAATACCAGGGTATTCTCGTGGGATCCAAGGTGGATTCCAAAGTCCAAGAAATAATAGACATAAAGCCCAGAATTTGGGCTGAAATGCAAGGCTTAATTCAAGCCACCTACATGCTGAAGTCTGGCGGAGACAACATGGCCACTCATTCAGCCGCCTCTGGCTTTATTAAGGCTGTGAACTTTCCTTGTTCAGTGCAATCACCAAAATTGATACGTCAACTAGAAACAGTGTATAATGCACCTACTCAAACTATTCTACTTGCCGATCCCTAGCCATTACAATATCCAGCAACAATTGTCACTCTGGACACAGCAACTTTTTCCTCAGGGCTTGGGATTCCACAGTTCAAGGGGTCTATCATCATCAATCAGGCCAAGTCATTATAGGAGTTCAAGGAAGATACCCTTGTCTCTTGACAATATCTCAATAACCAGTGGCTAAAGTCCCCAAAGAGGGACTATAAAAGGATAAATTTGGGAATTCCTCGTGGGGATTTCAAAGAGCCCATTCAGGCGGGCATTATATTTTTATGCAGGATCTTTGGGTTTCCTAATGCCTGTGATTTCTCAGCATGGATGTATTATTTCCTTTACTACATCACCACCCGCAACTAGACTTTCGACTAGGTGGCTATCATAGCCAATCATGTGCACACGTAGCTGAAAGGTGTCATCCAGAGTTCCACGTTCTATATGACATCTTACATGCTATGGGCACTGGCCCAACAAAGATTGGCTTTTCCAGGTTTAGGAATAGTGGGAGAACTTGGGAATGGGCTAGGCCAGTTAACACCATGGGCTCATTATCCCCAAGTACAATGGGAACTTAGTTTCCTAAATTTCTGCAGGGTAAATGATGCTTTCATTTACCAAAATATTCTAACACTTACTCGGGATTCTGGGTACCAGTTATTGCAGGAGGCGATGAACCTGGTCAGTACTTACGAACATTATTTTATTCAGTTCCAACAACACACCTACATTTAGGTAAATGGATCTTCTGGGAAACCCTATCTTCTTCCCCGATATTGCGTGGATAGAATCATTCTTTTGGAATTCTGTCGGTAGATCCTGGAGCTGCACGCCTTCTTCACATTGAAGAAGGTCATTAACATCCCATTCTCGATTTTGTGTGGGAATTATATGTGCAGCCTTGCCACAACAAGGGAGGTAGATAGTGAATTGAAGAGCCTGGGACTGGTGGAATTCCACCACACCAGGAAAAATTATGATCCTCTAAGCAAGATTTCCTTGGCACTTCCCCAGGCATCCCCGCCGCACAAGGAAGATATTGAATATTTTTCAGCAGACTGTTAGGACAGTTTTGACCTCTGGGCCCATCAACATTCATGAATTTCCAAAGGACTCATGAAGGCACTTGACCTTCAAACTTTTCCAAAGGATTTTTCAAATGACAGGCCACTAGAAGACCCATCATACAAAGGAGAGGGATTAGACAAGTTGGATCTCCCTCCAGTGGATTGGGCCACCCCAGAAGACTTGACAATTGATGGTGTATGACATCCTATTTTGGAGGCCATTCACAAGTATTTTTCTTGGGTGTGTCCCAAAAGCACCCAGAAGGGATCGATTGTCCAAAGGTCTGCTTCAACTTCTACTGTCGCCACCGGACCTAGCACAAGTAAGGGGAAAGAAAAAGAAGGTACCCTGGATAAGGTACCTCCCCAAAGCCCAACCCCCATAATGGTACAACTACAAAAACAAATGGAGTCGGCAAGGTTGGTTAGCTAGCAGATAAGCATGCAAGTATCCTCCAATCTCCTTGTGACTCCAATGGCATCTTCTCGCCTGATGGGATCCCCATCGTTGGCTACAATGATGAGCAGAAAAACTTTCGCTGAGGTGGAATCTACTAATATTTTGGAGACCGGGGTCCCATTGCTGAGAAAGAAGAAAAAGGTGACCCCCACTCCGAGCACAGCCGCCAACCCTGGTATGCCAGATATGCCTCCAGTTGATGTTAGTTTGGATTCCCCCTAACTTGAGGTTATTCCTAATAGCCCTCCCCCACATGATGATTTTGATGATGTGTTTGGGGCAGATGAACTCATGAATTTGCATAAGGATATTGATCAAGTGGTTGAAGAGATCGCCACTCAAGATAAAGGAGAGATCCCGGCAAAAAAGGAAGTCCTGGAAGAAGAAGTTGCATCAGAATAGGAAATCTGGGAGGAAAGGAAAAAGGAGCCCAAGCAGGAGAAGACATCAATCCAAGGGACCGAAGATACACCAAGGAAAACCATAGATGAGCAGCCAATGATTGGGGAAACCAGACCCACGGGATCAACCGTACCCCCATTCATCAAGCTCTAGATGCATTCGGTTACTCCGGGTGACCAAGTGCCCCAGAGCACATTTGGTGAGGTAGTAAAGGTAGAAGCATTGTTAAACTTTGGCCAAAGACCTCACCCACCTCTAGAAGATGTTCCAATGGAGGAAGATGTTCCAGCAGACGAGGCCAAAGAACAACAGTAGAGGAATGACCGGGAAGTCCCAGAAAATGTAAATGTTGGATCAGCTGATGCTGGGAGGGAAAAGGAAGTCCCCAAAGATACAGGTAATATTAATGTTAGAGAAGAAGAAGGTTTAGATATCAGAAAAGAGTGTAGGATTTGAGAAACATGCAAATCCACAGACCCCAAATACACCTGCATGCAAGAACCTGATACAAAGTAGAAGCACAAAGATGAAAAAGAAGAACTCAAATGTTTACTCAAAATGTGAGAGCAAAAATATCAACTGAATTGATTAACACCAATTACAAAGTTCAACCTTAAAAAGGTGAACGAAACCCTAAAAGGGAAATACTAGGTTGCACATTATTAATTAAGAGTTAATTAATAATGCACCTAAGAGACGCTTAAGCAACTAGAGTAAAATGAAATAATACTCTAACACCCCCCATTAAGCTGAACGCAGGGAGAAAGCAGACCTAGCAAGACTAAGAAAGAAAGAAAAGGGTCCCGACAACAAGGCCTGATCAGGTACCCAGAACAAGGAAATCTCTGTAAACCGGAGACAAAGGAGAAAACCCAGTGGGAAAAACCCCTCTCCAAAAAGAGATATTCAAGAAAGCAAAGACAAAAAGAAAGACTTCAAGAGACTCTCTCAAAGCCAGTAGTACAATGCATGCTGCTAACCCCCCCCGTGAGAGAGGGTCGAGGCTCCAAAGCCCCCCCAGAATGAAAGAACCCCTGGA
>MU223590.1:2950861-2975086 GCA_018584345.1 Thuja plicata
GTGACATGAGGAGTCTAGTCATGTGTGGTTTCTATGTGTGATAGTTATGGGGTGTCAGCCGGGCCACAGAGGGGTCCGACATTGAGAGAAGAATAAGACGGAAGTAGAAGGGTCAATTTCTAAAAGTAAATAAAAGAAAGTAAAATGCACCCCCCTACAATGTATAATTTTATCCCCTGTGCACCACAATTAATCAACTACTGAAAGCACACAAAGAAACGAGGAGAAAACCTGAGTTCCAGAAGCTGAACATGAGCACAAACAAAGGCATAACTTTGACTATGAAAATCAGCAACCAAATGGAAAAATTAGGAAATGAGACCTACACCAATACATCCGTCTCGGAAACACCTTTCCGACGATATTTCATTTTTTGAAAAATGATACTATATGCCCAAGTTATGAGCAAAAAACCAACAGGTACCCTGAAAAATGAGCTCGCTGAAAAAAAACAGTCACTGGGCTAAAATTGATGCCCATACGGACGTCACCGGACTGTTTGAGCGGCGCCGCCGGCGGTGGTGGTGGCCGGGCGGCAGCTGGGTGGCCCGTGAGCGGTGCTGCGGCCGGGCGGCGTAGTGGCAGTGCGGCCGGTGGAGGCGGCGCGCGGGCTGGGAGGCGGTGGCGCGTTAGCCGGGCGCGGGCGGTGGAGGAGCTGAGCACCGGTGGCGGCGGGCCCCGACGGCGGAGTGGGGGCTGCGCGGTGGCGCGCAGGCCAAGGGCGGTGTGTGGGTGGCGCATGGGCAGTGCGGAGGCTGCGCGCCCATTTTTCAATTAAAAAAGTGGTTTTTTGAATTTTTTTTCGAGTTTTGACCTCGATTTTCGAGCCGTACGGCCCTAGGAGGCCAAAAATTTTTCCCCTGTGCTCACGGAGGCTAAACCAGTCGAACTTTATGTGATTTCAACTCTCCTGGGCCTTCTGAATGCAATGGAAAAGTCTGTTTTGGCTCAAACGGCTCTAAAAAATAGCGCCTCCTTAGAACTCACAAAAAAAAACCCCAGAGAGGCTATGACTGACTTCTTCGAATCGCGGCTTCAAACATCTTCAAACTAGACAGCAGCAGGGCGACTCTGATACCATGTAGGATTTGAGAAACATGCAAATCCACAGACCTCAAATACACCTACATGCAAGAACCTGATACAAAGTAGAAGCACAAAGATGAAAAAGTAGAACTCAGATGTTTACTCAAAATGTGAGAGCAAAAATATCAACTGAATTGATTAACACCAATTATAAAGTTCAACCTTAAAAAGGTGAACAAAACCCTAAAAGGGAAATACTAGGTTGCACATTATTAATTAAGAGTTAAATAATAATGCACCTAAGAGACGCTTAAGCAACTAGAGAAAATGAAATAATACTCTAACAAAGAGGACACCAACATGATGGAAAATATGGAGGCCTCTAGAGAGCAGGAGCAAGAACAGGAACAAGACAAAGAAAAAGAGCCCAATGAAACTGTACATTCTGGGAACACACTACCTGATTCTGAAGAGAATCTAGATTACCAGGTCTTAACAGAAAAGCCACCTTAGGCACCCCAATGGCTGGTAGAATCAAGAAAAAGAAAGGCCCCGGTGGTCACGTCAGGTGTTCCACTCTCCTTGGCCAAAATGATGGCCTGAAATGTAGAGGCTCAGAAGTCTAAGAAGACACAGAATGTTCATGCCCTCCAGACTGGTCCAATGGGAAACACAATTGCAACTATCACAACACCTCCTCCAGATGCAGATACAGCAGTTGTAAGGCCTAAAGATTACAACATTACAAAAGTGGCACTGGGGAGAAGAGATAAGCAAGGTGAACTGGACCTGCTGAGAGAGGCCACCAAAGTAGTGGAGGCCTGATACGCCAAACAGGGCCAGAAGTTAAAGGAGGAAAGAGAGACCAATGCTAATCTCCTCGCACTTCTGGCAGAACTTACATAGCCTTTGGTCGAGATCCACCCGGAAGCCTCTTCCTCCAGATTGCCGCTTGCATAGGGTGACATGGATTCTCTCTGGGCCATGAAGAATAAGGTGTAGGATATGGACGGGTGGGTCACCGAGCAGATAGCTGCCATAAGACAATTTATAGTGGTGTCCCTCCTAGATCTTTACCGGGTCAACATCCTCATCAGCCAGGTGGATGGCTCCGCTATTGTATGGGAGCAAGACTTAGAGAAATATGAAAAGTGGAAGGCCGGGTTGGAAGAAATCTGCAACGCCAGAGAAGAAGCCATCACAGAGGCAGGAATTTTGGGAGATGAATCATATGATTCTCTCTAGGCCCAGCACTCCAAACTTTGCCTCAAATTTGAGGTATGAAAGGAATTGGTTAAGGCCTTACAGGAAAATGTGACCGCAACCCAATATCCCTTGGGCCTATTTCAGGCATTTATGGTTGGAGTTTCGCAAGTTGATCCCTTCACCATTGGGACATGCACCCCAAAGGACTACATCCTCAGTAAATTTGATGAATAGATGGAATCCTTGTATCCGGTTGCCAGAGATTTTGACCAGGGTAGGTTATCAAGATTATCCAAGATGATGATCCGAGCACATGATGCCGTGAAGATGGTAGATGAGTTTCAGAACGGGGCCAGAGAGGTTGAGGAAAAGTTGTAGTCTATTCAGAGTCGATGTGACAACATTAAGGACATAGACGAAGAAGGCATAAGCCAAGTATTGGAAGCATTCAAAAGCTGTAAGGAACAATAAGGTTCTCCAGATTTTAGAGAATTCCATCGACCATGCATATGTTGTATTCTTTATTCTTTGGGGGCACAAGCTTCCGGATCCCAAAATTTTGGATCTAATATTCTTGTATTCTTTAAAGTGACCCATGTCCTGGTTCCCAAAGCTGACCGGTCACTTTCAAAGTAGTTAATAAGGATGTCAAAAGTCAGGTGACTCTAACAAGGGACATTGACTTGACAAGAAGGTTCTGACAAGTGGTCTTCCCAAGGCTCTGCTCCAACATAACACCTGGCGCATCGGAGAAAGGGAGCCATTTTTTCCATTGATGAGGCATGTAGCCTCGATCCCTAAGGGATCAGATTTCTTATTTTCTCCTTCTGACTCTCTTCTCGAAGCTTATTCTTCCAATCCTCCTTTTGTGTCTCATTCTTTTGACATGTCAGACCTCTGTGCTTCTTGAGGTTATTGTAGCATGGTGCAGGTAGTACCAGCCACCAGAAATTGTATTTTATTGGTTGAGTGTAAAAATAAGTTAGGTTAATTTTAGGGCAAGTTGTGTATAAATAATAAGTCCAACCTCATTCCAAGGGTCGACAAAATTGATGATTTTGCAGTCCATAGCTATAGCATTTTTAGTTCTTAGTTCTCATAGTTGCAGAGCTCAGTGCTGCTTAGTCTTTAGAAGATTTAAGTAGATAGATGCTCCCTTGGAGCCTATTGATGTACTCACCAGTGATGCTGGAACATCATTAATGAAGAAAGAAGGATTTTGGTGATGCTGTTGTTGGTTTCTCGATCTCTAACTTAATACTTTTCGTGTTGTATGTTTCTTATGTCCCTTTCTCTAATGTTTTAAGTAGATTAACGACCTTCTTTTTCCTCGCTATTGAATACATATGAACTGATGGTTGTGCGTGCATACAGTATTTTAGTGTAGCATGTTAGAGCTTGGTTGATGTTTTTAATATATTTGAATGACTATAGATAGATGGAATACTTTTAAGCCTGACATATCTTTTGAAGTTTATTTGATAATTAATGAACGCTTGTGGGAGACCTTACTTACCTAAATCCCCAGAGTAGATGAACTGAGATAACTAGCTATCCCCCCAAACAAAATAGTCACAACGCCCAACTTAGCTCCCACACCGTCAAGACCCAACTCTCACGTCCTTGAAGGCCCGAAGAATCTCATTTCTTCGGACAACCTTTACAGGCAAAGTTGGTCGGTACCCTGGTACCCTGTGACAACTTACATCTATTGGCAGACCCAGTCACAAACCCCCATCAACAGATGGTTTACATTTGTTAGATATGTTTTACTTTAAACTCTATTTAGATGCAAGAGGTTTCAACATTACTATGGCTGTAGTCTTTATGTTTTAGTTTATCATCCTCATTTTCATATCAAACAATATGGTTTGAGACTGCTTTTGGATGTCATAGCTCTTTTATGGCTTTATCTATTTAAAGGGTATCTGATAGATTATAGATATTATATATTTTATTATATTCTAATACTAATCAAAACCATCTCGGCTTCAACCTATTATGGTGAATCCTAAACTAGCTTATTTTTTATCCACTCCTTGTTTTGATAATCTTCTAAAGAACTTGAAATGGCCCAACATGTGAAATATCTAAAACATTTCTCTCAAAATCATCTATAGATGACTTCTCCCAACTATTGCCTTGGCGCCAAGACTCAATGTTAAATAGAAATGAAATCTTACTCAATCAGAGTGGAATAAGTTAAGCTTTTAGATCTGGTAATCAAAGGCTGATGCTCAATCTTAAATAATAGTTTGGAAAGTGATCCATATCAAGTTACCTATTGGTGATCACCTTTCTTTCATCTTTTAAACCTCATCGTGTCCATTTTGTACCAGAAAGGAGTCTATCAACTTCATATGGAGGTTTTGTTGTCTCGCTATTTTCTCTCATTCCTTTCTTCCCTTACATATCAAAATTCATATGGTGTACTTGAGCTTATCCCTCTACATCCATGTTCTATAGACTTCACGTGGATTGAGCCCCGATCTTATTGAAATTTTGGATGACATTAAGAGAAAATTAAAAACTTTGCATACAGATTAAGAACCCTAATGATGGGCATTCATGACAATAGTGTTATGCTTCAGTTGTTCATTGGTTTTACAAATATTGGTTCCTGGTAAACTATTGAAGACAGTAAAGGATTTGATGGTGGAGTCTTCTTTCGTTAGTAGAGTGATCCTTCCAAATCCCACTTTGGATATGTTTTTCATCCTTCTACTACAAAATTTTGTAGCTCAGAGATTTGAAGAGGTGTTCTTGACCTGGTTGGGAGTTTCACATACTGCAGCTGAGCTACGTGGTCTGTGTCTCTAAAGTTCATTATTTCAGTTGTGGTCTATGACTTTCAAGGTTATGCTCTCAAGAAGGCTTGTTGCTACATGCTTGTACATGTTTTGTGTGGATATGTTCTATTTTCCTAGTCATGCTTTCTTGAAACCTTGAATATGTTTTACAGTGGGTTAGATGATTTGTATTGAATAATTTTTGTTGGGCAATGAATTTGCCTACTGTTGTTGTTTCTACAGAAATAACAACAATAATTTAGCATTGATGTTTTTTCTCTAGCTGCTTTTACAGTAATGACAATAGTGATGTATCAGTTTTTTCTGAATTTGTAATGTTCTCTTTCTCAAAAAATTTGTAATGTATGTCCAGTTATGCTATTTGTGAATTATAACTTATAATTTATTATTCTTCAGCTACTTTATGATAGCTTGCAAATGTACTTTGTTCAATATTTAAAAACATTTCTTTTACTATGATAAAATCATAAATCTTGTTGCCACCAATCAACTTTAGTGTACACCATGTTATTGAAAATTATTAACCAGCATAGTCCCCACCAACTACAAAATTAGAATGAAGAAAATGTAGAGTTGTGAGCATGGAACGAAGTAGAGTAACACATGCGCAGAGGAATGGTGGATTCAATCGCTTGTGCTTGCCAAGGAACAGAGGCAACGTAGGTGATAATGGCCACAGACCCTTTCCTAAGGGGCATCATGAGGATGCCAAGGAATGAAATTATGACTGGACTAACATACATTTTATGAATCTAGAAACTTTCAAAAGGTCACATTTTGGATCACAGAACATACAGTTTCATGAGCGCAGAGTTAAGGTTGCTTCGGTTGTGGGGCAAACAATGCGAGCTAGAAATCTTCCAAGGAGCCACAAAATGCATTTACACACCCCATCGCTCAATCCAAACCTTATTTCAATTTTTCCTATGACCAAATCCAGGATTCTAATCAAACCTCCTCTGCTGAAGAAGGCCTGGTCCAATCTCCATTGGGAGATTCATAAGAGAAGAGTAGAGCTCTTCAGGAACATTAAAAATGTGGGTTATGATCTTGGGCATGAGAATAATTTCCAGAGAAAGGTGAACATCAACAATAGGTGGAGGCCTATTATAAATCCTCAGGAAAGAATAGAGTTACTTCAAGTTGGACATACTGCCTTGGTAGAATTGGGTCAAGTCACGGACACTAGCCTGGTTGACTTTCAGACGGAGACTCACACCAGAAATTTGAAGGAAGGACATTTTTCTCCTAGCCCAGAGGAAGTCACCATTTCTTTCTCTATGGATTACTTGTCTCAAAGAAGCCACCTTTTTGTTCAACAGGATTTGATTTGCAAATTCTAGAATGCAAAGTTATCCCACTTCCAGTTTTCTTCATGGGAATTCACCAATTGGTCCAACATCTCTAAAATAGAACCTATTGATGATGAGTTCGGTTTGTTATCTTTAAAGACAAGAGTAGTAGAGACAACATTTTAAAAGTTAAGACATGGTTTCACAACAAATCCAGGCTTCAAATGCAACAATGGTCACCCAACTTTGATAGCTCCACTAATGTTATCAAGTTTATTCCAATGTGGATATGTTTTAATAACCTTCTAGTGGAATACAAAGACTCTGAGACTCTGCAAATCATAGAAAATAAATTGGAATATACCTCAGGCATCAAAAAAGCCACAACTCGACCTCAACTTTGCTGTGTCTACTCATGAACCTTTCCAAAGATCTTCCAAGATCCTTAAATATTATCTCAAAATTTGGTACGTGGATGCAGACTATCTCCTACGACACACAACAATATTTTTTAGAGGTATTGCATGTCCCAGGGACATATCCAAAGACTGCAAGTCTAGACCGGGACCCATATGAGGGCACTACTCAAGATAGATACACCGAGAGCAGATGACCCCTTCCTAACCAACACTCCTTGGATAGGGACTTATTCCTGGAGGTAGAACTTTGGACAACCATGGTTTTTCTGTGATAATCACAGTTGATGTTTGAAATAAGAGAATCCTGGAACTATTTCTCTGGTTTTTCTACTGGAAAATCATTGGTTGGACTAATCAGTGGGTTAGACCTACACCTCTTTTACTGCTATCAAACATAAGTCAGGACATTGACAAGATAGGAACCCACAATAGGAATTGGATCAAATTTATGACGAATGATAGTAGGGGAAAGAATAGAATCTTTCCTTCAAAGAGACTTCAGTGAGATCATCCATTTGTAAGCTTATTACCTCAACTATTTTGTGAACATCAATAATGAGTCCCATCTCTCCAAGAAAGGGTAGCAACCATATCAACATTTCACCAAAATTTAATCAGAAGATGGCTGAACAACTTCTGTTCAACTGGTTTAGAGAGGTCCAAGAAGAAATGATCTCTCAGATGGCATACCAAGTCATGGAAGAAGAAGATACCTTTGAGGAAAGGCATATCAATAATGGAATGATGACTCCCTTCATTGGAACTCCACCCAGGGCTAACTCTTCTTCAACAGAAAATCTTCCAACAGTGAAGACACTTCTTCCTTCACCAAATATGACAGAGGATGACATTTTGCAGACCAAGATCAAAGAATTATGGGTTATTGTGAAGTTGGAGTTGACCTCTGGTTCTAACCTGGATAAGTCACAAGGAACCCAAAACATTAGAAATGGATTCACTACTCCAATCACACCAATGGTGGTATCTTTAGATTTTGATTCCTCTACCAACAGCTCGGGATGTAGGAAATCATCCAGACTCAAGTAAAAATAATTAAGAGACATTAAGGTAGAGCTAACTGGTGCCACTAAGTTAACAACTACTTCCAAGAGGTCTAGAAATAGGTCCAAAATCAAAGGGGGGATCATACCATTAAAACCAGTTGGAAAAAAAGTTGAGGGAAGGGAATCAGGGTCAGTGGTGGTGGCTCCATTCCATTCAGAGGAAAAAATTATTCATTCTCCTATCTCTCATAGACTTCAAGAAGTTTATGAACTTTTTGATTATTCATAAAACAAAATCACGGATAATGAGGTCAAGTCAACTTCATTTGTTGAAAGACTTATGGACGCAAACTATATTGAGGAAGAAGAAAGATGGGATGACATTTAAGGACTTATTTACTATAATAGTCAAGAGGTAGAGGATCTTTTGAACTCCTATGTTGTAGGGTCAGTTGAGGATCCACATTCGGCATTCATACCTCCCTCTCACGGTCCTACTCTAACTCTAGGCTTTCAAAAATTAATTGCCAACAATTCTATTCCAGATTTTGGGGGAGTTAAAAAGAAAGGCAAGGGCAGAAAATCACATGCCACACTAAGATTGGAGGATATAGAAGATCTTGATCAATCAAAAATCACAGCATATCTAAATAAAATGATTTAAGTTTCATAACGATTGCTTGTGGAAAATACAATTAGAACTATATTAGGTAAAGAAGTGTTAATATAAAGCCTTCAAATCCTTTAATACAATTTAGTGATCTCGATTTTGTATTAAATGAAAGGATACAATTACATATGATATTTGACCTCAATATTTTATAGAAATATTTCATTTAAATTTATCTTCGATCAAAGTAGAAGTCACGATATACATTTTTTGAATGTTATTTTACTACGGGGTTAATGATGATAAAGGATATATTTTATAGAGAACAAATGTTTCATTATTCTATGATTAAAATGTGTTTAGTGCTATGCAAGAGGGACTCTTGTATGGTTATACTAGCAAGTTCTTGGGAAAAGTTAGTCTACATAGGTTTCCAAGGCTTGGAGTGTATTTGAAGCACCATAATTATTGCTTAGGGATGACTCCAATATCAAATCGTTTGGGAAGAACGTAACTCCTTTAAAGGGAAAGGAGGTAACAAATAAATAAAAGGATTCATTCTTATTCCATATTTAAGGCTTGATTTCTACTTAAGATTCTACTTCAAATGATTTTATTATTTTTCTTATGTCTTTAAATTTCTAAGCCTACTAAATATGCTTAAAGGTCTAGTGGGAGTTCTTAGCTTTGTTCCAATTTATTTTATGTATTAGACTGGGTTTTTTATTTTTATTTTTAAATTATTATGCTATAGGGGATTATCCATAAATAGATATTTCAAAACCATTTTATATTGTAATAATTATATAATATATTATAATATAATATATTGGTGTCTCTCTATCATTTATCAATAAAAAATACGGTTGCAACATTATTGCAAGTGAAATGTCATGGTTCCTTTAATGATTTGACACCAGGACCTTTAAGATCTCTCCAAAGTTTGGCGAGGTTATGTTATTTTACATTTTTGTGAACTTGTCTATAATTACACCCCTAAGTCTTGACCCTAAGGATATACCTTTACTAATTTAATGATATTTCAAATATGAATATAATGCTTATTTATCATCTAGTTAATCTTCTAAGGTTTTAGGTATACATGGTGATTTTAACCTCATTTATTCCACCTAACTACCCTAGAATTTTGAATCATTATGGTTCTTTTTTTCTTTTTTCTTAGTTATTTTCTTATTTGTGTATATATTTTAGATTTCAACATGTTCTTATCTTTCATAACACGTGACATATTCATCATTGATATACTCATGACTTTTTATTCTCTAGATGTGAACATGTTTTCTATAGAGGTACTATTTTATTGTTTTTTATATTTCCTCTTTAATTAAATTGTTTAGTGTCCTCTTCTATTAGATATGCTTATATATCATAAATACAACATAAACACGTGATGATCCTATGGCTTGTGGTAGTGAAAAAATCTATCAAGCAAGGAACTATTATGTGAAGACTCCACTATAATGGCTATTAATAATGTTATGCCTGACACATACATGATATTATTATGCCTCTTCATAATACCTCCTTTTCATGTCATGCTAGTCCCATGTTTATAGATTCATGTGGTGTGAATGAATTATCTTCTTTCATACATGATAATGAGTATAATGATGATCATTTCTCTTCATCACATGTTGAATCTATAGATTTCTATGATATTTGTTCAAAAATTTACCCTATATATAGCTTATGCCTGTTGGATGATATCAGTTTTGGTTACTGATCATGCTGTTGATATTCATGTTTTGTCATTGATGTCAACATATATTTCTGTGGAGAGGACACATTGGTTACTTGACTGGAAGGACTGTATGGACACTGTACAGATGATTCACAATGATCAAAGTTGGATTTATATACAAGGATGGGTGTTGAACTTATTCCTAAGGTCACTTAGCTTTATGTTGCATACTGTGGATGTTACAGTTGATTTGGTGAAGACTGGTTTCTGGACTGTAACTGTGATTCTGGATAGAGCAGGTCTCTGTGTTTCTGGTATATCTTTCTGACAAAGATATTTTCAATGAGGCAAGCTTACTGGTGGACAACCAACATATGTTGGAGTAATGGGTTGAGTTCTATTGTTGTTGGTTTACTAGTGACATCAGTTGTGGCATGTATTCTGAAGAAGACCTAATTGGTGGCCGACTTCAGACATGTAGCGTGTAAAATGAATCGTGAGCATGGATTTTTGATCTGGAATTATATGTGATGGATGTAATTGATTTTTACTTGTTATGGGTACCATGTGTATCTTAGCAAGGGGTCAAATAATTATTTATATATTGGAAAGCCTTAATTGGCCGACCTAATTAATTATCTGTGTATTAGGAAAGTTTAACTGGATGACCTAAAAAATTATTGTAAGAGGGTATATATGAGTGATCTTTTCTTTTGAAAAGATGTGATAGAGATTGAAAAGAAGAAGAAGTGAAAGTTGTGAGGCTTGTTTGGCTGCTGGATGTAGAGCACAGTTTATAAGAAGAATACTTCATTGGAACTGACCAAGCAAAGACAGTTGCTATCAGACAGTTCACTGGATTGTGTATTTGTTTTATACACTTGTTCAGATTGTGAATCCTTGAGGGTGGCTTTAACCTTCTTTGGGTAGTGTGCCCTGGCAGTGAGCCTACTATTTCTTTTGACTCCTAACAGGGCGTGTCTCCTAACAGGGACTATGTACTATAATTTTGTAATAAGCTCCTAACAGGGTTAAATCTTTTAACAGGGATACTATACTCTCAGTACATTATTTGTGGGTGTTCATTCCCACCGGGGTTTTACCTTTAATAGGGTTTGTTTGAAAAAAAACATTGTGTTATGGTGTTGTCATTTACTATGTTATCATTTACATTTGCACATTTGGTTTATAAAGTTTAAAGTTTAATAATATCTATCGCAACTGATTCACCCCCCCTCTCAGTTGTCTTGTGGACTATTATTCCTAACAATTGGGATCAGAGTTTGTGGTCCTCAAAGATAAATTTTAATAGCTTGAGGTGATCCTGAAGATGACTTACTATAGGAAGGATAGTCTGAAGTTTGATCCTGAAAACTTTGACAGTTGCTAGAACAAGATGAAAACACATTTGCTATGTTTGGGAATTGATTACTGTATGATAACAAAGAAGAAATAAAAGGTAGCGATTGAGGATGAATTAGAGAAATCCACTGAAGATGAAAAGAAGCTATTTTCATGTAATATGGTTGCAAGGGAATCCTTGATCAGCGCACTATCAGAAGGAGAATTTACTGAAGTAAAGGAGTTGGATTCTGCACATGAGATCTGGACAAGATTAGTAGCATTATACATTGGAGACAAGTTTACTAAGCAGGAAAAGTTACAAAACTCGAAGAAAAAAATGGAATCACTAAAGATGAGAGAACATCAAAGCATATGGATAGAGAATTACTAAAGTGATCACTGGTATTAGGAACTCTAGAGGAACTTACAATGAGGAAGAAGTGATTGTGAAAATACTCAAATCTTTGACACCTGCTTATAGAACCAAAGTTCAAGATATAGAGGAGATCATACCTTTGACACCGAATTTCACCAAAGAGATGTTGATTGGAAAGCTAACTACATTTGAGGCCATAGAATTGGGAGACACTTTACCTAAAGTTGAGTCAGCATTCAAGGCGACTGTGTACAAGAACAAAAGGATCTTACCTGGAAATGCAAGCACAAGGAGTAGTGATTTAAGAGAAGAAATTGGATCCTATTATGATGAATGCGAACAAATACAGGAAGAAGAAAGGAAGCTAGATGAAGTTTTAGCACTAATTTCTAGAAGAGAAAAGAGAGGTAACGGTAAATTTGAAGGCAAATCACCTTTGAAATGTTTTTCATGTAACAAGATTGGTCATTTTGCATCTAGATGTCCTACAAGAATTCCAAAGCACAAACCTAAGTTTTTCAAGTCTAAATTTTCAAAGACAAGGAATGTTATTATGATAGTGAGGGAATATCTAATGACAATGATGGTGACTATGATGAAATTGGATTTATTTCTATGAAGGATGATGAAACTATGCATGAAGAAAAATCTCTAGTATCTCGTGTTGAAAAGAAATATGAATAGGTTACAGATAGTTGTTGTTCACATCATATGACAGGAGATAAAAGCAAGTTTGTAAGTTTGAAAATACATGATGGTGGTGTTGTTAGATTTGGTGTCAAATAATCCTAAACTTATTGTTGGGATTGGATCTATTTCTTTGGCTGGAAAGATTAACACTGACAATGTATTACTTGTTGATGGACTTAAGGACAATTTGTTGAGTGTTGGACAACTAGTGGAAACGGGTTATCAATTAAACTTCATTAATGGGAAATGTTCTATCGAGAGTAAAATAGGAGACTTGATAGTGTCTAGTACCAAATCTAGAGGTAATTTATTTGAATTGAACACATCTGAAGCTTCTTGTTTTATTGTGAAGGTTGATGACAGTTGGTTATGGCATAAAAGATTTTGTCATGTTAATTTTGATAACATTGTGAAGGAAAGTATGACAAAAGCAGTAAGAGATCTACCTAAAATTGTAAATCCATCTAACACTATGTGTAGAGAGTGTGTTATGGGGAAGCATACTAGAAGCACTTTCAAGAGCTAAGCTTATTCAGGAAAAGGGAAGTTGGATTAGGTGCATACAGATCTGTGTAGTCCTACAAGAACAAGATCATACTCTGGTGAAACGTAATTTATACTTTTTGTTGATGACTTTTCTATAATGATGTGGGTTACATACTTAAGAGATAAATATGAAGCATTCAACAAGTTCAAGTTACTTAAAGGGAAAGTTGAGAATGAATTTGGTTTGAAGATAAAATGTTTGAGATCAGACAGAGGTGGATAATTCACATCAGACTTATTTAATTTATACTATGAAGAGCATAGAATATACAAACAAACATCAAATCCTAGAACTCCACAACATAATGGGATAGCATAGAGAAGAAACATAACTATATTAGATGCTTCTAGAACTATGTTGTACTAGAAGGAAATGTGTCACATGTTCACTGGAGAGAAGTAGTTGGAACTGTTGTGTACACCTTGAACAAAATTCAAATCAGAGAAGGTACAAGTAAAACACCCTATGAATTATGGTTTGATCATACACCTACTATAAAATATTTCAGAATATTTGGTAGTAAATTTTATATCGAGAGAGATCATGAGATAGGCAAGTTTGATGCTAGAAGTGATGAAGGAATCTTTCTTGGTTATTCCACTAAGAGTAAATCATATAAATGTTTCAATATGAGATTAAGAAAGTTGATTGAAAGCGCCAATGTGCGGATAGATGAAAAGTTTCAGATTCAAGAAAGGATATATGATTGTGGTCAGATAACAGAAACAAAAGAGGTTGTTGTTGAACCTAAAGAACCCTTGATGATCGAGAATGAGATTGAAGAAGAACATACTGAAGCTACTGAAACATTGAAAACACCAAGCTATGTCAAGAAGAACCATCCTGAAGATCAAATTATTCATGATGCAAACAAAGGGATGATGACTAGATCTAAAGCTAGAGTTAAAATTTTCTTGATTTCTCAAGTTGAACCAAAGACTACTGAGGAAGCATGTATAGATGAATCTTGAACTAAAGCTATGGAAGAAGAACTTGATCAGATAAAGAAAAAAAATACTTGGGAACTGGTTCAAAGACCTAAGAATAAAAATGTGATTTGTACTAAATGGGGTTTTAGAAACAAAATGGATGAGGAAGGAACAGTGGTAAGAAACAAGGCAAGACTGGTATGTAAAGGCTACTCACAACAGGAAGGCATAAACTATGAAGAAACTTTTTCTCTTGTTGGTAGATTATTTCTTTCTTATGTTGCACATAAAGATTTTAAAGTATATCATATGGATGTGAAGTCAACATTCTTGGATGGTGATCTAGAAGAAGAAGTGTACATTGAGCAACCTGATGGTTTTCCTTTGACAGATGATGAAAAAATGGTTTGTAGACTGAAGAAGGCATTGTATAGACTAAAACAAGCACCAAGGGCATGGTATGCAAGATTGGACAAATATCTACTTTGTCTTGGTTTCAGAAAAGGTAATGCAACCAGTAATTTGTATTTAAGAACTGTGGAAGATGGAATCTTAATTATAGAATTTTTTGTTGATGATATCATTTTTGGAGGCAATGATAAAATGAGTAAGAAATTTGCTAAAGAAATGGAGAATGAGTTTGAAATGTCAATTATTGGGGAGATGAAGTTTTTTCTTGGTTTGGAAATTAATTAGAGTAAGAAAGGAATTTTTATATCTCAGAACAAGTATCTTAAGGAAATGTTGAAGAAGTTTGGAATGGAAGTTTGTAACCCTGTTGGGACACCTATTGTGTCTGGACACAAATTGACAAATAATGATGAGACTCAAAGTGTTGCACGGACCAAGTACAGATTGATGATTGGAGGTCTACAATATCTAACTCACACTAGACCAGATATTACCAATGCAGTTAGAATTGTGGAAAGATATCAGACAGATCCTAAAGAGACACACTTTGTTGTTGTAAAAAGAATTTTCAGATATTTGAAAGGGGCAGTAGAATATGGATTGTGGTATGAAAAATCAGAAGATTTTACTTTGCAGGATTATACTGATGCTGATTGGGTAGGTAATGTGGATGACAAGAAGAGTAAAAGTGGTGGTGCATTTTTCCTTGGAAAAAGATTGGTTTCTTGGTTGAGAAAAAAGCAAAACTCTATTGCTCAATCTACTGCTGAGTCGGAGCATGTTGCTGCTGCAATAAAATGTATACAAGTTGTTTGGATGAAACAAATGCTGAAGGACATTGGAATAATTTTCAAAGAACTAGTGGTTATCCATTGTGATAACACTAGTATAGTGAATATGTCAAAGAATCTTGTAATGCATTCAAAGATTAAACATATTTCTATTAAGGATCATTTCTTGATGGAGAAGGTAGCTGATAAAGAGATTAAACTGGAGTATATTAGCACCAAGGAACATATAGGAGATATATTTACTAAACCTTTTCCAAAAGATGCTTTTGAATATCTCAAAGGCATGCTTGGGGTGATGGCCCCTCCCAGTGGTAACTAAATGATGCAAATGTGCATTAGTCCAATGGATCTCAGAGCTATATCATTCTCTAGAGTTGATGTATGGATCTACTCCTTATGGGGAGTGACCGTAGGAGAATACTATGGAGTACATTTAGGTGATCTTGCACCTAGTTGATGGACATGAAGATTTGAAAAAGCTACACCTTACAAAAGACTACAGAACATTTATGGCACCCTTTTCCATTGTTGCCAAAGGGGGAAGGAATCTATGTGAAAATCCCTACTGTTTTGATAGATTTGTGTTGAGGATATTGAGAAGATTGTATTGAGAGAGTAATTTTGGGTTGATGCATATGGATTTTACCATATGTTGTCATCAATGGAAAAGGGAGAGATTGTTGGATGATATTAGTTTTGGTTATTGATCATGTTGTTGATATTCATGTTTTGTCACTGATGTCAACATATATTTCTATGGAGAGGATAGACTGGTTACTTGACTGGAAGAAGTGTATAGACACAATATGAATGATTCAGAATGATCAAAGTTAGATTTATATAGAAGGATGTGTTTTGACCTTATTCCTAAGGTCGCTTAGCTTTATGTTGCATATTGTGGATGTTACAGTTGATTTGGTGAAGACTGATTTCTGGATTGTAACTGTGATTCTGGACATAGTAGGTCTTTGTGTTTCTAGTATATCTTTCTAACGAAGATATTTCAGATGATGCAAGCTTACTAGTGGACAACTGACATATGTTGGAGTAATGGGTTGAGTTTGATTGTTGTTGGGTTACTAGTGACGTTAGCTATGGTGTGTATTTTGAAGAAGACCTAATTGGTGGCCGACTTCAGACATGTAGCGTGTAAAATGAATTGTGAGCGTGGATTGTGGATCTGGAAGTATATGTGATGGATTAATTGATGTTTAATTGTTATAGGTATCATGTGTATCTTAGCAAGGGGTAAAATAATTATTTGTATATTGGAAGCCTTAATTGGATGACCTAATTAATTATTTGTGTATTAGGAAAGCTTAACTAGCCGACCTAATGAATTATTGTAAGAGGGTATATATGAGTGATCATTTCTTTTGAAAAGATGTTATAGAGATTGAAAAGAAGTGAAAGTTGTGAGGCTTGTTTGGCTGCTGGATGTAGATCAGAGTTTATAAGAATAAAACTTCATTGAAACTGACCAAGAAAAGACAGTTGCTATCAGATATTTCACTGGATTGTATATTTGTTTTATACACTTGTTCAGATTGTGAATCCTTGAGGGTGGCTTTAACCTTCTTTGGGAAGTGTGCCTTGGAAGTGAGCCTACTATTTATTTTGAATCCTAATAGGGTGTGTCTCCTAATAGGGACTGTGTACTGTAATGTTGTAATAAGCTTCTAACAGGGCTGAATCTCATAACAGGGATACTATACTCTCCGTACATTATTTGTGGGTGTTAATTCCCACCAGGGTTTTACCTTTAATAGGGTTTCCTCGACAACAAATATTGTGTTATGGTGTTGGCATTTACTGTGTTATCATTTACATTTGGAGATTTGGTTTATAAAGTTTAAAGTTTAATAATCTATATCACAACTGATTCACTCCCCCTCTCAGTTGTCTTGTGGACTGTTATTCCTAACAATGCCTTGATGATACTATGTTGACTTCTCATGTATCTATCTTTGACACTTCATTATTTCATTAACAAATTTGGATCAAACTTAAAAATAATATTTTCCTATGTACTTCTATAAATAGATTTATTGATATTTGTAAACAAGGTTTCAATTACCTGCAAGAAAATGCAATTGGCTAGGGGGAAAATGAACATTGCACAGAGGTTGAGCGGGAGCTAGGGCCTCCATGTCCTAGCTCTATTTTTTTTTGTGCTGCGTACGGGTGGGGTGAGTTTGCTGCCTACTGCTTGGCTATTCCTTTTTCCTTCTTTCTCTTGCTAGATTCTTCTATTGGGGTTGGATTCTTTTGCATGTGGAGTGTTGGTTAACAACACTTGCAAGGGCTCTCTTAGCTTTGTGTTCTGATGGTTGCATGTGGAGCTGCCACTAGTTTGATCATTGCTAGGGCTATGGCTTCTCACGGCTCTTCTTCTAGGATAAGTTTGGTACTGATGGCTTCAGCTTATGTAGGTGAGAGCTCCAAGTTAAAAAAAGGTTAATGGGTGTTTACCCCGCAGTCAAGATCACCCTGTTCTGGTCATTCCTTTGGAGGTAGCTTTGGAAGATGTTGAATGCTGGACTTAGCATGTTTTGATCTGCAAGTTTATTGGGATCTGAATCTCTTTGCCTTCTCTTGAAGCCTAGATTCATTGTTCATGGAAAATTGAAGGCGATATGGACATTATGTTGGCAGGGAATAGCTACTTCATGGTGGTATTCTCTTGCATCTCTGATCGGGACCGCGTCTTTGAAGGAGGCCCTTATTTTTACAACTAATTTGGGTTGTTTGTCAAACCTTGGCATACGGGGTTCAATTCTACGGAGGATCTCCCTTCAAGGGTTTCTATGTGGGTCTATTTTCCACACCTTCGTCTTGATTTTTGGAGAGAGGACATCCTGCACCAGATAGCTACTTTTCTAGGGAGGCCTACTGTGATTGCACATCAATACCTTGAAAAAAAGGTTATTTCTTTCACCCGCATTTGTGTTGAAATTGATTTGAATAACCCATTACCAGATTCTTTGGAAATTTTCCTTGGCTCATCGTCCTGGGTACAACAATTAGACTATGACTCTTTACCTTTCCACTACCAAATATATTATAAATATGGACATTTACAACGTATGTGCCCTCAAGCTTCTAAGAAGCCTAGTGGTGCTTTTGGGGGATCTTCCTCCTCCTCACACCATAAGATGGACAATGATGGAAAAGGGAAAGCTCAAAATGAACACGCAAGAAAAGGAAAGGCTCCGTCTAACTTTGTAGGAAAAGGGAAAGCCTAGATGGATTCTGCAAATAAGGGGAAATCCTAGGTTAATGCTTCTATTTCAGACAAGGATGGCTTCATTCTTGCTCAAAACTGAACTAAGGGGAGAGGACAAAAGATACCCTTTTTAGACAAGCAATCAGAGACAGGTTTTAACCGATTTGAGGTGCTAGATAATTTGGCCTTAGAGGAAGGTATTCCTCCATGTATTATGTATGATGCAACAATTGCAGATAAGGGGACTCCTACCCAAGATGCTTCTCTTATGAACTAGGTGAATGTTTTCCAGCAGACATAGGAAATGCCTATTGGACCTGAGTCTGGTGCCCTGGTGGTTTCCCTTATACCACAATACAATTACATTCTCCTAGCAGTTTTGGTTAAAGATGTGTTTGTATCTAGGAAAGGAAAAGGATCTTCTCTTGCATTGGGTTTGAAGCAAAGACCATTTAAGAAAGTCTCTTTTGTTACTCCTTCAAATAGTGGCCGCAAAAGGGATCAAGAGAGAATTTACCTTACAGAGGATTTATTGGTAGAGTCGGGGGTTGTCAAACCCATGGATGCACATTTTCCCCACTCTACTCAATGATCATTATCTCATGGAATATTAGGGGGTTGAATAGCATCCCCAGACAAAAATCTATTCATGAGTTGGTTGCGGAGCATTCCCCGGACATCCTTTGTATTTAGGTGACTAAACTTTCAGTGGATTCCATGGTTAGTTGTTCTCCAAGTATTTGGTATTTTGGTCAATGTCAATGTATTGGTTCCCAAGGGAGCTCTGGTGGCTTGGCTATTTGTTGAGAGCCCAGGAAAATAACCCCTTTTTGGTGGCTATCTTTTCAATCTTCTCTTTCTATGGTTGCCTCTTGCCTGGAGACTGGGGAGTTGATTATGGTCACTAACGTGTATTCTCCTGTTGATCTCCCTGGAAAGATAAGGATCTGGGCACTTATTCGGTATGTTTGAAGTTGTCATCCTTTCTTGCCTTGGATTCTAGGTGGGGACTTCAATTCTATTGTGTTCTTGGAGGAGAAATGAGGAGGTCTTGCTCATTTGGGGCCCTCTTCTAAGCTTCTTCGTAAGAATATGGGTCTCTTACATCTTTCTGATGTCCAACCATGTAATGAGCTCTTTATGTGGAATAATAGAAGGGTTGTGGGTGATGCCATCTTGAAACGTCTGGATAGATTTTTGGTTTCCTGCTATTGGAATAGTGGTATTCTCTCTCTCTCATTTGAAATTCTAGATTGGAGGGGTTCTTATCACTGGCCTATCAAGATCTCTACTAGTTGTATTTCTATTCCCAACAATTCCCCTTTTAAGTTTTAGTTAATGTGGGTTTGGGACTATTCTCTTCATGATTTCATGGTCCACTGGTGGAGAGATGGCGGCCCATCATATGACACTACTATGTTCTCTTTTTCTAAAAAACTTCAGTATGTCAAAAGAAAGCTAAAAATTTAGAACAAGACTTGCTTTGGTAATCTTCACACCATGAAGAAGAGGGCTCAAAGTCATCTGGCAGTCATTACTAGATAGATCTGTGATCTTGGCTTCTCAGAAGCTCTTCACAGAGAGGAATCCTAGGATTCGAGGGACTTAGCTGAGTGGGATCTCAGAGATGAAATTTATTGGAAGCAGAAGGCTTAGATTGATTGGTTTTAGGAAGGGGATAAGAACACTGCTTTCTTTCATAAATCTGTGTAGGGTCACCGAAATCAGAGTTACATTTCTTCTCTTTTCAATGTTGATGACATACACTTCACTTCCTCACACGTTGTGTCTAGGGAATCTATTCAGTTCTACTCTGCTCTTTTCTTTGATGACTCTCCTCCTACTAATATTGAGGAGAATACTATCTTGTCTTGTATTCCCTCTCTTGTGACCCTTGAGATGAATGAGTCTCTTATGAGGCCAATATCCCTATCAGAATTGGAGGATGTGGTCTTCAGCTTGAGAAAGGGAAAGGCTCCTGGGCCCGATGGGTTCCCGGTTGATTTTTTTCAAGAATTTTGGGATATTATTAATCAAGACCTTTTAGCTGTGGCTCAAGAATATTTTTCTAACAAATAGATGCTTAGAGATTTGAATGCTACTTTCCTTGTTCTTATTACAAAAAAAGAAGGGGCTAATCAACTTGATTTCTTCTAGCCTATCGCTCTTTGGAATGTGGTCTATAAAGTCAATACTAAGTTAATTGTTGAAAGACTTAAAGTTTGGCTTCCCTTGGTTATCTCTGAGGAGCAAGGAGGTTACGTTACTGGTAAACAAATCCTTGATGGAGTGGTTATTGCCTCTGAATCCATCTACTCTATGTCTATTTCTAAAGAGCACTCTATGTTCATCAAGCTGGATATGGCTAAGGCCTACGATAGAGTTAAATGGGGTTTTTTTTACGAAAAACTCTTCTTACTTTAGGTTTCAATTTGGAATGGATGAACTAGATTCTAAGCTGTGTTACTTCTACCTCCTTCTCTGTGCTTCTCAATGGTGAACACTCTGAGTTATTTCGGGCCTCTCAGGGTCTTCGACAAGGAGATACTCTTTCTCCATACCTGTTTATTATTATGGCGGAGGGCCTTGGTAGATTTATTGAATCTCAAGTTTCCCAAAATGTGATACATGGTTGGCGATGGGGATACGGTTTGCCCAATATTTCTCATCTCCAATTTGTGGATGATACTACTCTTGCAGGTAGAGCTCAGATTTGGGAAGCTGAAGCTTTTAAGATCACTTTGGATACTTACTTGGGTGCTTCCGGTCAGAAAATCAATGACCATAAGTCCTCCATTTATTTCTTCAATACTCTCAGGCCTATAGAGTAGAGGATTGCTTCTATCCTTCAATTTCATATTCATTCTCTCCCTATGACTTACCTGGGCATCCCTATTATGGTGGGAAGACAACCCAGGCTCTTTTGGCAAAACCTTCTTGATTAGTTGCATCATAAGGTTAATCACTGAAATCATAGATGGCTCTCTATGGCTAGACGGGTGACTCTCCTCCAATCTATGATTCACTCTCTTCCTATCTATAGAAGAATGGTTCAGGCAGCCCCTGTTTACTTTCTTAAGGAATTTGATGCCCTCTCTCGGTAGTTTCTTTGGAGAAGAAACCTGCAAAATTCTAAATGGGTCCTTATTAATTGGGATACATTCTGTAGGCCCAAGAAGGAGGGAGGCATGGGTCTTCGTTCTGCTATCTTGAGTGGCCAAGCTCTTGCTGCCAAACTCTATTGGTGTTGGTGCTCTTGCCACTCTCATCTCTGGGCTCGCATCTTATCGCATAAGTATCTCCCTGGAGTTGATCCTGTTGGAGATTTACTTCTGGCAGCTAGGTGATTGTATGTTTGTCATTGATGACAACATATAATATACAACAGTGTTTTGTATGTACTTATCAGAGTGATGGTATCAATCCTTGCGCAGTTATATTCACATTGTAGATATGTTGTTTATGTTTTTTTCATACACGTAGACTCAGATATGAAGTTTTAGTTGTGTTGTGTAATTCTGTTAAGTGACAGTTATAGTTTATGGAGCTTGTCTGTACAAATCCGACGTATTGCATTGGTTCTTGAGTTGTCCCGATCTTTGGGATATGCATGTGTATATTCAAGTTTAGTTATGAGTTGATGATAGTTATCTAAAGGCGCCAAACATTTTTCAACAAGATTGCAAAGTTAGAGCTAATTTGGTGAGGCCGACTTAGTAAAGCGTCGCATCTATTCAGTTTATATTGCGCGGTTGTAATAATGCTTGTGTGGTTAGTTAAGCCGACAAGGATGTTATGAAGAGTTTCTTAACAGGTCCCATGATCTCATACTTTGAGGAAGATACTTATAGTAGTTTCATTCATCAAGGACCTATGTGAAGAAGAAAAGAAAGATTAAAATACACTGGAACTGATCAAGACAATAGGTCTACTCTACAGTTCATCATCATATATAGTGCATATTTGTTCTATAGAAGGTTGTAGCCTTCACCATTAAAGAAGTGAGCTTTTGGACAGTGAGTCCTCACCCTTAACCGGGTTATTTATAAAAGACTCCTAACAGGGTCAGACCCTTAACCAGGTCACTATACTTATTGCATTGTAAAGAACAACTCCTAACAGGGTTGCAAGATCTTTTGACAGGGATTATTATAAACAAGTATAGTTTATTGTGGGTGTTAATTCCCACTGGGGTTTTTACCATTTGGTTTTTGCATAACCAAATTGTTGTGTTATCTATTGTGTTATCTGAATGTGCATTTACTTTATTGTATTCTTAAGTTAATAGAGAAAATAATTTAATTAGTAGATAACTGATTCACACCCCCCCCTCTTAGTTATCCTTTGGGACTATTCTAACAATTGGTATCAGAGCCAAGTGCCTTGGAGAGAAAGCCTAATAGCCTAAGGTAGATCAGATGGCATACTTCAGAAAAGAGAGTCCTAAATTTGATGGAGAGAATTATCTGGATTGGAAGAACAAAATGATAACACATCTATAGTGTGTTGGTTTTGACATCTTTGAGATAGCCACACAAGAAGTTGTTATTCCCTATCTAAAACACCTATCAAGAGATGATGCTACTAGTAAACAAAAGGATACATTCACAGCGAATGCAGTTTCCAAAGAAGCCCTTATAAGTGCACTATTTGACAATGAATTTTCTGAGATCAAGAAAGTAGACAAGGCATACACAATATGGAAGTATTTAGAAGACATGTTTGAAGGAGATGTTCAAGCAAAGAATGCACACAGGAAAACATGGAAAAAGAAATACAACAATCTTGAGATGTTACCTGAAGAAAACATCAGAGCCTATAATCAGAGGATAAATGAAGCAGTTTCTTGAATCAGAAATAATGGTGGAGAAATATCAGAAGAAGATATAATGGACAAACTGTTGACTACTTTAACATCAGACTATGAGAACAGGATCAATATTCTAGAGGAAACCATGCAATTTTCACAGGACTTCAAGAGAGAGACTTTGATCACTAAAATCTCTACATTTGAGATATCAAGATTGAAGATTGAACCTAAAAGTGAAACAACCTTCAAAGCCTCAGTCCATGGTAAGAAACCTTTACACATCTATAGCAATAATGAGAAAGAAGAAGTTGATGAAGAACTAGAAGAAATCATAGCCATGATTGCTAAAAGAGAAAAGAAAGGCAAAGGGAAATATGAAGGACAACTTCCATTCAAATGTTTTTCATGCAACAAGATTGGTCACTTTGCATCCAAGTGTCCTACAAGAGTAAAGAAATTCAGATCTAATCATAAACCTAAATATAGAAAGGAATGCTATCATGCTAAAGAAGGTGTAACTGATGAAGATTCAGGAGAAGATGAAATTGGATTTGTTTCCCTTAAAGACATGGAAAAATTTCTTGAGCATATGGACATTGAAAATGAAAAGGAAGCAAGGAGTTAGCCCTAATTTCCAAAGCAGACATCAAAATTGATTGGATCATTGACAACAGATGCTCTCATCAAATGATAGGTGATAATGATAGATTTGTTCATCTAGACAAGTACAAAGGTGGTATGGTAGATTTGGAGATAAAACTCCCTAACCTATCATAGGCAGAGGATGTATCACCTTGGATGGAAAGAATAAGATAGATGATGTTCTCCATGTTGATGGATTGCATCACAATTTACTAAGTGTTGGACAACTACTTGACAAAGGTTATCATTTGGAATTCAAAGAAAATAAATGCATTATTAGCAACAAAGAAGGAGACATGATTGCATCAGGCTCAAAGACAAAAGGTAATGTTTTTCAGCTCAATTCATATGTAAGTTGTTTTGTTGCAAAAGTGGATGACAGTTGGTTAT